>VZTZ01051319.1:2660194-2803183 GCA_013400955.1 Drymodes brunneopygia | reverse complement strand
GTGCGCCCCCCGCCGCGGGTCCCGGCTGGCGGCGGCCGCGCTGCTCCCCCAACAGGCAAAACTTTCTACACTCAAACACACACACAGACACATACACGCACGGCCGGGGCTGCCGCCGCCGCCGCACACTCGCCCCACACACACTCACTGACGTCTTTTGCGCATTTCCTGCGCTGGAGCGAGCGGCGGAGCGGCACCGGCAGCGGGCGGGGGCTGCGCGGAGGGAGGCGGCCGGCGGCGGCCANTGTGTGTGTATGCGTGTGTGTGTATTGTTGTGCGGCGCACGGGCAGGACTGGCGTGTGCGGGAGCCCGGGATCGCGGCTCTGCTTCCTCTGCGAGGACTGATCCAGGATTATGGTCAGGGTGAAGGGAGAAGGCTCTTGCTTGTCCCCCGGATTGATTATGCTCGGGTTTTGATTGCATTCGGGGGTTCCTGCAGCCGCGGCCGCCTCCCCCTCCCCGGCGGCCCCCCTCCCTTGTTTTCCGTTAGAAACACGGGCAAGAAAATAAATGTATTCACTGGGTGTCGCAAGAGCAAAGGCTAAATAATCAAAGGTAACAGCAGCAGCCAGGGGAAGAGACCCGCACCGTACCCTGCTCCCCCACTCCCAGACCTGCCCTCCTATTTATTGGCGAGACCTCCCTCCCTCCCTCCCGGTGCGAGTGCGTTGAGCGAGTGTTTGATCCCGGGAAAAGTGCAGCTATCCAGCCATGGTGGTTTTCAATGGCTTGCTGAAAATCAAGATCTGCGAGGCGGTGAATCTGAAACCCACGGCGTGGTCTCTGAGGCATGCGGTGGGTCCCAGGCCACAGACCTTTTTGCTGGACCCTTACATCGCCCTCAATGTGGACGACTCCAGGATCGGGCAGACCTCGACCAAGCAAAAGACCAACAGTCCTGCTTGGAACGATGAGTTTGTCACCGACGTTTGTAATGGCAGGAAGATAGAGATGGCTGTTTTCCATGATGCCCCCATCGGGTACGACGATTTTGTAGCTAACTGCACTATACAGTTTGAGGACTTGCTGCAGAACGGGAGCCGTCACTTCGAGGACTGGGTAAGTGTTCACGCTGTAGATACATACATGTACATACGATTTTCAGTGGCATGGCTCTGGATGCAACATCTGTCTTGCAGAGCTAGGTTGCCAAGGGCATGTAATGCCTCTGAAGGCTTTTCATTATTTCCACACTTTGTTATACTGAGATAGTCATGGTTACTATATAACTAATGCATGTGGTCTACAGGCGAGGCAGGAAAGAAAAATATGCTGAATCTAAGTAAGAGGTATGTAGTTACCACGCAAGTTTCTGAAATTATGTGACATAAATACAGATCTAGTTGTCTTACTGAGTCTGAAAACCCCGAACCAAATGTACCCATACAAAACGTTACCGCAAAACCCAGATCCAGTGCTTAGATGAGTTTCGTCATTTCAGGGTGAATACTCTTGGTTAGCCTGGCAATGATGAGCCTTAAAAATCCAGACCTGACCTCTGATACGAGACACTTCAGGGTCTTCCTGTCACTTGAGAGCTCACTGCATCAACACTGATGCTCCTCCTTCCTTTCTCCAGATGATCGACACCTCTATGCGTAGATCTAACGCAATGCTTCTTCAAATGCTCCAGACTGATGCAAGGGTCCTGGTGGAATTTGGGCCCAACTAGAGAAATTCTGTTGTCTGTTCACACAACCTATCTTAACAGCTTTTACAGCATCTTTAAGACCCAGGGGCTAACATGCCTCAGTGGGAGTGCAAAAAAGCTGGAAAATCCTTGCTCTGACATCCTCAGGTAGTGTGATTTAACAGGGAGAAGCCAATCAAACAATGAAGAAACAGGAAATGTGAATATGCCCATTTCACATTTCTGCAGTTAAACAGTTAAATGGTGGATACCCTTTAAATGAGATGTATAATAAAACAATAGTAGCTATCATCTAATTTTCAGAGTGCCCTGCTCGACCAACAATCTGAAATCATACATGCTCATCTTTTTATGTATTTATTTTTCATGGTCAAGGATACTAGACAGTATTTTTTTGGCAAACAGACAAAGAACTCAGGACCAAAGAAAAAATATCTAGGGTTAATAGGTCTGAGTTTTATGTATTCATTGGGGCTCCTTTATTTAATGCAGTGATGTAGAGATGGCAGAATGATGAAAGGGCATGAAAGAATTAGACTCTATCTATGCTGATTAGGAGATGATCAACTTTGCTGTTAAAACTTTTATGTTTACAACTTTAAAACATTTTTCATTTTTGCTGCCTATGTGTTGCATTGTGATAATCAGGGTCTAGATTATTCTGGTGCTCTGTAAAATCTACATATTAGTAAGCTCAAATGGTAAAAGTGGGTGATAGACAGAGGAAAAATAGCCATATCAGGAAAAGACAAATGCAGCAGTATTGCAGATGTCTTTTACCTGGATGGAATGATAATCAAGTTGGGACTCTCCTGAAATCAAGTGAGGTTTCATCTTTGAAACCAGTGGGATGAGGAGATGTGCACAGATTTTTAGTGAAAGAATAATAATTTTGTATGTTCTTTTTATGCATGGTACATGTTGTGAGTTTGTCGCCAGTTCTGGAAGGACCTTGCAGATTTCAGATGCCAAGTTAGAATTTTGGTGGGACTGGTGTGTATCCTGGCTCTGATATTTAAGGTGAACTCAAATGTCTGAACACATTCCCTAGATAAACAGTGGAATTTAACAGGTTGAGGTCCATTGTAAACAGGATCTGTGAGGAACTAGATAGCTGAATCAGATAAATGCTGGCTTTTATTGCATCAGGATTCATTGCTGTCCAGCATTCAGTGGGAGGGAGGAGACGAGGGAGTGACTACGCTTGTTGTCTGTTGATGTGACAGAATCGAGGACACAGCAGTGGATCATAACTGGTCAGCTCAATATAATGAAGCTTCTGAAGCATCACTTACCTTGTTTTGTGCTGTAAATCCTTATCATTAGAATTGTGTTCTTGTGCTGCATAGACAACATACACCTCCCCCCTGTATCACAGTTGGAATGGGGGGGGGTGGTAAGTATTTATAGGATTGTGCTTTATCCTTTCCAAAATCTTCCTGTTTACTGAGTGTGTCGCCGTAATTGTAATACTGAGTGTGTTTATTGGATTAATAGATAGGGACCTTCAGAGATCTGACTCTACAAAATCACACTGGTTTTTGGTCTTTTTTCATTGAGTTAAAAGACCTGTGGCCATGACATCTCTATAGAGTCCATACTGAAGCAAATACATTTATTGGTATCTTCATCAGTGCCTGGAGTCTACATTAAAACCTGAAAAAGAAGTCGTCTGCAAAGCGAATGAGTTTCACACTACAAGGAAAACGCACATGGCCTAAACCAACATTAGGCTAAGATCTGCTGCTATGATACAGTCAGGTTTTTTCTGTTTAATAAGAGGACTAGTTCCTTTATTTCACTTTTGGCATTTAAGACAGATATTTTTGTAGTACTCTTTCTGAACTCTGTAACAAGCAAATTAAAAGCAGCAATCACAGTAACTCATTCTTCCTTGCTGCCTGAAATATCAAAGCTTACACACTTGAAACACACTTGAAGACCATCAAGTCTTTTTATGCCATTCTGAGGGTTTCCCTTTAAGCAGTCCTGAAAGTTGGAACTGGGTACCATGTATTTGCTGAGTGTGATCAGAGTAATTACACTGCTACTCCTCCTTACCTTCAAAATGATGCAACATTTATTGCAGGACTGGACTGCCACTGTTAAAATAGAGCTGAGAAAATGTTCATTTGCTGAGAACAGGTCTTGTCAACATAATGACAGCTTTAATGCTTTTGATCTCATTGTAGTACTGCATGATTTTTTTAAAGGAAATCTCAGAATTTGCTTTATAATATCTGCCCTAGGGTCAAAGCTATGTTTCTGGGTTTCTAGGTTCTTGTCAGAAGTCCAAAATGCAAAACAGATTTAAAAAAAAGAATGTTTTGGGGTTTTTTTGCCCTAAGAAGAAACTGTTTCTCACTTTAGCCAGCTCACCTAATTTGATTGACTTTTGCCATTGTGCAAATCCTTATATTTTTTTCTAAGATGAATTTTTTTAGGAAAATACTGGATATTTTTCTTACTCTTAGGCCTGTGCTGTATACTGATGCCATGGTTACAGTGGAAACACTAATGATAAACAAGTACAAAGCTTGAAATCATGATAATGTCTATTGTATTAACACAAGTCAGATAGATATGCACAATCCTGGTTCCTTTTATCTACAGTGTTCAGCAGTTACATTTAACCTTATGATACATATACTCCCTGAATATATATATATATATTTAAAAAAAAATTCAAAGTTGTGGCGTGAAACAGTGATTCAGAGTTTATTGGATGAAAGCTTTTAAACAAAACACATAGTTTTGTGGAGTTTTGGTAAGATCAATAGAAAATACTTGTTTGGGTTTCTAAAATCGGTATAGTGACAATTAAAAAGATGGCTGCTTTTCCAGTGGTACATCAATACAGATGTAGCACAGTAAAAGTGTCAGTTTTGCAGATTTTTTTAGTCATGGCTACACTGCAGTTTTAAAGAGAGCTTTGGATTTATGACATTTCAGGCTTTTTGTAAGCGCAGAAAACGTCATACAGAATGGCACCGAGTATTCAAGAGGATGCTGGTGAACTTACGCTTTGAAAAGCAGAAAATACAGAACAATAAACAACTTGCAAGTTCTGATTGAAAAACAAACTAGCAACTTGACAGCTCTGGCTGTATTTTTTTGAGTTAGGTAGTTCAGGTAATAATAAAGTATGTTTTTATCTAGCTTTCTTATGTGTGGCATATGTAAATGATTCACTTGAGTTGGCAGTGCAGCTACATTTTAATCAGTGGAATTGAGATCAGGAAGGAAAATTCCATTGATATTTAGCCGTGTGGTTCTACTCCTGTGAATTATCGTGATCAATGTTTATGTGTGTGGATGATTGGTAGTATGGGTTCTGAGTTCAAGTTCACTTTCCAGAGTTGATGACAGATGAAATCAGCATGATTGGACCTATGCCAAAGACTCCATCTAAGGGTCTTAGCCATTAGCCTGGCTGTACATGAGAAAACCTATTGAGTTGTCCTAAGAAGTCCTTTTGCTGGCTGAGTAGCAGAACTCACTAAATCAGTGAGGACATTACTGCATTTAATAAGAAAAGCCTCTATTTCTACAGAAAATATTTTATACCTATATTTAGGTTAATGAGAGAAAATTAATTTTCCGCTGTCTTAAAAAAATCCCTAATGCTGTCACGAAAAAACTAAAACATGGATTTCAGTGAGCTTTTCTTTGCTAAATATCTTCCATACTATTTTTCTTCTTTCAGTGCAGCTTCTTCAGATCTAAATTTAAAACATTACACTTTTTTGAAAACATCCTTTCATATTTCCATTTTGCCAATGTGTAGTTGTGCAACTGTGCCACCATTGCATAAAGCAAGTTTATTTTGAATTAATATAATATCTCAGTAGCAAGTAGGTGATGAGTTATAGGAAATGGCATGGGGAAGAAGTTGCAGTCTATACAGTTAAAACACCTAAGTTATCTGAGCTTGGAAAGTCACCCAGAAGGCAGTAGCAGGAGAGGAATTAAAGCTCTTTGGAGTCCTTGGTCCTGTGGGCTGTCCGTGGATGTGAGAGGTAGAACTGTCTCTTTCCAATGCCTCTAATCTGAATGAAATGGAAAGGCTACTTAGGTGCATTCCCCCCCGCCCTTCTTTTAATGCCATTTCTGTTGTTGGAATGGGAACTCCTTTCAGTCAGCAGGTGATCTGTTGTAGCTGGCAGGCAGAGAATGGAATTGTCATCATTGGAGTGCAGGTCACCTCTGCTTGCGCCCCGCACTGCTGAGGTCTGGCATTGGGCTGGCAGAAAGTGACTGTAGCATATTTTCATTTTTATTTTCATCTGCTGACTGAATTTATTTGTGCTGGTGGGTGTTGAAAGGCCTAGGATTTCACTTGCGAAAACATTAGATCTCATCTAAACTGTGGTTCATGGCCTGCTGAAAAGCTGTTATCGGAATCATATTTGTTGAAATGAAAGGGAAGTTGCTGGGGTCTTGTTTGAGAGGTTTCTGCATGACAAGGTGGTCATGAAGCAAGATCTGTCAGGTTTGTGGGGCAAGGCTGAGAGAGCTACAGGGGCTTAGCAGGGTTTCACAGGGACTCTTTCATTCTGGGGGTGAGTGAATGTCAAGAGGAGCTGGGAGATTTTGGAGAGAAGTTCGTACAGAGAGGGGTCTTCCTTGCCTTCTCCCACAGTCTGTCTGTGCCTCCTGTGCCTTCTCTTTTCCCTCTCTGCTGGGGATGTGGTACAGTCACACACAGCTCACCCACTGTCTTGTATCAATCCCTTTCTACAGCTGCATAAATCTACTCCTACTCCCTGCTAGAAATGTTCTCTCCTAGCAGCTCCTGCTTACCTGCAGTGCTTCCCAGTCTGCTGAGAAGCAACAGAGTGGGGAAATGCTGCCTTTGCGGTTGTTACTGCAGGGGAGAGAAAGGGCAGAGTGGGGAAAGGAAGAGATGAGGCATGGGGAGAAACCTGGAGGAGGGTAATGAATAGTTGCTGCTGCACAGCGTCCTCCAGCTGCCCTTTTGGCTACAGCAGAAAGCTACACGTGTAGGAGACAGGGATGAGCTGGCATAGGCAAATTGGCTGCTTGAAGGCCGTATGGTGATCACTGACCTGCTTTGGGATTTTTTTTTGTCTGTGTTGCTGAGTATCTAGCTTTTGAAGTCTTACTTCAGATGAGAAAAAAAAATTGCTCAGGGCATGAAAAGTGTGTAGTGGAGCATGCATTTCACTTAACACTGAATTATCATAGCTGTAGGTCAGGAGCTGATCCCACCACTGATCAGAATCTCATCCTATTGTTGCTGATACCAAATTCTGATACCAAGTTCCACATAGTGAAAATAATTATACTGAACTCTGTAGAACGTATTTGTTAGAAAAAGGTTATCAGTAGCAGAGTCAAGTTCATAAGTAGTAATTCAAATGTAGATTTTTAAGAAATGTCCGAGTGGAGTGAAAATTCCTGCATGTCCTTCTTGTGCCAGTTTTAAGACAGTGCATGTCATTATTCCAGCTTGGGTGGTTCCACAGACACTGTGCAGAACTTCATGGTTCTGAGTAAATCACTGATTTCACTGGGTTCACTGATTTCATACAGGCCAGTTTAAATTCTTCCCTCAACAGGGACCTGTGCTCCAAAGGAAAACCAAGAATAAATAACATTTAACAACATCCTTTACTTGTATTTTGCCCTTACTCATTCATTATTCTTCTGCAAATCTTGCATATGTAAGTCCAGTTTCTGCTCCCTAGCATCAAACTAAATTTCTGTTTTCCATGTCCAGAATTCTTTAAATATTGCCAAAATGAGGATTTGATTTAAGTTGGAACTGTGGAACTTGGAAACTAAATGTGATTTGTTTCCACTCTGGAAATAACTGTTATTTAAATGAACTTTTGGGGGTTTTCAGGTTTTGAAGGAAGACTGAATATAATTGGTAAAACATTAGAGACAGGAGCTTTTTGGCTTGGAATTGGCTGGATGAATTCAATTCTGCTTTACCCAATACCATCTTAATCTCCTTTCCCCCACCCCAACTATTAATCTTGTAAGAGAAAGACATCTGCAGTTCATGGTAAGAGAGGGTTTGGGAACAATAGAGCATGCAAGCAATGGGATATTTGTGGTCAGAGAAGACAGAAGAGACTTTTCCTCCATCCACATGGAAAGGTAGGGCTGGAACTATCTGGGTATGGAATAAGATCAGAAGTCCAAAACAGCTTGGAAAGCTGCTGGTTTGGGCTGTGGGGGATCGAACAAGCCTTTTTGCCAAGCTGGCCAGAGCAAGGCCTGAAGAATGGGGATATTTTGCATGCCCTTTTGAGTCATGCAAATTGTAGAAGTTACAGGGGTTTGTTTCAACCATTTTGAGGGGAAAGTGGTCACTACAGAAGGCTGACGAAAAGTTTTAATTTTGTTTGTGAGTACTTTCCTGTTTGGCAGGCAGTCACTAGACAATTTAAAAAATGTATTCAGTAATATTAATATGAAACTGCAACTGTAAAGCTAATAAGCCATTCTAGAGATTAGGTAGCTTTCTTGGCAATTATGTACTTTACACTATATTTTAGTAAAGAAAATGCAAATGAATATGGTGCAAGAACATTGGCAGAATACTTATCTACTCTGATCATTATTCAGTCAGTAGCTTAAATTGCTAGTGAAATTGATTTCTGAGTGTCCTCTCACTTGCATTCCTCCAAGAGTTAAAAATATCAGTGATATTAAATTATCATTGCTGTGATTTAACAGAAATTACAGAAGCCAAGGTTTCACATATTTCTGAATAGCACAGCTAAGAAACCTAGAGATATTGGCATGTTCCCATGAAATATAACAGGACTTTTAATGTTTATTTTATTGGAAGCCGTGTTAGAGTAATGCTGCACAGTTCTAAGAGGTTTTTTTTCCCCCCCCTGAACTCTGTAGGGTTTGAGTTGTTGAGGAACAGAGGTAATGTCATACCATAGTTTTTAGAATAAAAAAAAGCAAAGTTTGATTCCATCAGAGGCTTGCAGGCAGCCATTTCTGCCTTATATCGGCTAACTTGAGCTGATTTGATTGTTCCAGACAATAGAATCATTTTGCTTGTTTCTGGTATCCTGCTGGGCAATTTCATCACAGGCAGGAACAGAAAAACATGAATAATGGCTAGATGTTACCAAATAAATTTCATGTCTGCATTGTTTGAACAGCAAGCCCCCTTTGTATCTCTGTATCGTAAATGAGGAGTAAGGAAACCTAATACTTAGTGTTTCCAGCTTAGTATCTTTCAGTACTTGAGAGTACAAATAAGTTACAAGCCTCTTATTATGGGGGACCAGGATTTCTTATGCATTCAGAACTCTCCATTCTTTGATACATTTGCCTTTTTAGTATCATTAAAAGATAGATGGCTTTGACGATGTTAATATTTATAAGTGCATTTAGAGAGTGATGTTGTAGCAATGCGACAGATGGAATAGTGGTGGAAATATGAAGAGAAGACTGATGCATCCTCTGCACAGGTGATGAGGAAATGGCTGGAATTGCTTTGCTTTGTTTCACAGATTAAAAGCCAGCAAGACAGTAGTGTCCTTCCCTGTTTTCCTTCAGTTTCCTCTTTATCATCTGTTCTGTCTTTTTGCTGCCAATTCTCTGTCTTTCTTTATCTGTTCTGGCTTTAAGATGGTCAAGAGATTATAGGGCAACTTTTACAATATTGCATAAGATTTTGATGTTGGCAATGCTAGCAGGCTACGTGAATGAAATGTCCTGCAGGAATAGATCTCTACAGAGATCTATTCCAAGTACAGTTTTCTTGCTGGGACCATATTTACTCATTGCATAAGTCTTTCTGGCATCTGTCAACTTCCCTTTATTTCAAGGTGAGATTGATCCATTGCCTTATAAAATGATGTCTGAGAATGTATTGGAAAAGGAAAAGCTTAAAGTCATTCATGCTGTGTCCACTATGTTTTCTCTCTTACGTGGTTCTTTTTAGAGTTATTGAGGAATCTTTTTTTCCTCTTCTTTTCCTCTGAGTTTCATTGCCTTTTCCTTCCTTGTGACCCCATAGTGCCTTGGCACCTCTTGAAAATTTGACCTCATGGCCTGTTTTTCTCCTTAATCCACCACTATCACCTTGTCCTTGAGTCCCAGCTGTCATAACTTTTCCTTCATTTTCCATGTTACTACTTCCCTTATATCCATATTGCCGTTATTCCCAGCAGTCCAGCTCCTCCCCCTCTTTTGTCACTCTGGTGGACCAGTGAGATCCTCATGTCAGTAGGACTCAGAAGCATCCCCAGTGTCTGAAGCTCTGTGGCATTTGCCCAGCTGCTGTCATCCAGAGCATGTCCCCGCTGTGCTGCTCAGCCAGCAGCAGGGAGCTGATTATACTCGTGGCTGTTTTCAGTCAGAAAGGAGTGATGCACTGAGTTTCCAGTTAGTTGTACTACTGAACTGTTTGAAGGAACAAATGTGATATGTACGTTTGAACTTCAGGCAAAATGCTCTGGTTTTAGCAGACTCGGTGGGGTGTTGTAGGAACATGATCTATCCCTGAAAAAGGGACTCTCCCAAGCAGTGGAAACACTATTAAAAATTTTAGTTGGTACTGACAGTTGGGATTTTCAGGGACTCCTAATCACAGAAAATACCTACTAGTGGTGACTTGTTTTTAATTTAATGTGAAATGGGGGTTTCTGTCTTCAAAAAATTCCAGTCCAAGCACAAGTCAAAAAGGCAGATTGGGAAAGCCAAAAGAAATATTGGGAAAATGCTTACTAGAAAGGTTGCAATGATAGTTAGCAGCAGCCTGAGCTCAGCTTTGCTTGGTGTTCTTAACTCAAAATATCAAGGGGAGAGGCAATAATGGAAGTTTTGCTTGAGATATTNAATAATATTAGTTTAGTAGTCATGTTTGGGGGGTAACTTTTGCATAAGCATTTTTATAAGGCTGGGTGAAAGGTTTTAAAATACAAGGTCAGCTAAACTTATTTTGAACAATTCTGTGGTGCAGTAGCAGCCCAGACACTACAACCTAGACAAGTTCCTATAATTTCTTTATGTGCCCTTTTCTTGCCAGTCCATGCTCGTTCTTATGTCTGCTTTGCCTATTAGTTGCCACATGCCTTGGGCAGGGGATAATGTTACCTTCTAGGCTATATCATTTAGCAGAAATGTGGGGTCATGATTCTTTTTTGAAGGGTGTTCACTTTACCACAGTAGTATGGTAACAGAAATAGATGAGGAGCAATTGACCGATGTTCATCACAGCCCAGAACAGTGCAAAAACCCCAGAAACTTTCCTGGGATGGTTTTGTTCATAAGCAGATGAGTGAGTAAGCAAAATCAATACACCATAAACAAACAAAGAAAAATCATAAATTTGTAGCAGGTGCTGTCTGTTAATGACTGTAGGACAAACAGGGGTAAGTTGTCTCACACACAAATTTGAAGCTGATGTTGCAATATTGATTTTAATGGGCAGTTCTCCAAGTGGGGTTCTCTGTTGCTGAAACTCTTGAGATTATGTATATCATTTAGTTGCATGCATACTGATTCATCTGTGCTCCTAGCTAGTTACATCACCATCAATTAAATTCCTTCTATGGAATATTGAATTTTACTAATTTCTCAGAATTGAGACCTCCTGTAAATTTTTCAGATATGTGGAAATTATATGAAGAATTTTGGCTCCTGATTCAGCAGTCTTTTTAAAGTGTTATCTCGCTGTCTTTTCATGGGTGGTTGTACCTGTTGTCATAGAATCATAGAGTCTGCTGAGCTGGAAGGGACCCATCAGGATAACTGAGCCCAGCTCCTGGCCCTGCACAGGTCACCCCAAGAATCACCATGTGCCTGAGAGGTTTGGTGCTGTGACTACTCTCTGGGGAGCCTGTTCCAATGCCCAACCACCCTCTGAGTGAAAAACCCAGTCAACACAGCTTCCAAACTGTGTACCAATGAGTTTGTGAGTACATTGTGAACTGCTTGTGAATGGGTTTGGTCAGAATTGTCAGTGTCAGACCATCAAGCCTTCTCTTCAGTTTGGTAATATGTGTTGTTTTGGAAGTGGTATTGTTCAGAGCATTTTTAAGCTAAGAAAAACCCCCAAAACCTTAACATTTTTGTTTTTGTTCTGAATGACACTTCATTATTAAAACTATAGTAAATCACTGGATATTTGAACAAATTAAATGAAACTGAACTCTAGCCTTGTTTGAATGTACTCTGGACATCAAACTGACAGTCTCTGACATGTTACATTTGGTTTAAAATGTGTGTGCTCTCCAGCCAAGCACTGTTCTGCTGTAACAGTGTTATTAATACCATAAAGCTTTCAAAACCCTTAGTGTATTCTAAAGTTTACCCTTTTTAAAAATCAGGTTTAAAATCAGATGTGTAGTGTGAGAATGTCATTTTGTCTTTCACGCTATTCCTGGAAGACTGAGGTTAAAAAATCCCATCTGACTGAAAGGGAAGGCAGGCAGAGTGAGAAGTGGGGGCACCTCTGGTGGAGCCTTTTCTCCCTACAACAGTCTCCTTGCTGGACTGTATGGGCTTCTTCTTTTTGGGACCTGGACATAATTGTGGCAGTGATCAGTAAGACAAATTACAGGCCAAATGTTTTGTAGAACTGCCAAAAAGTTTGCAGCTCTTCCAGCAACTGTGAATCAGCCCTGCACCCTATTTGTAGACTCGCAAGCAAAATCTGCTTCCCAGCAGCAGTGTGCTGGGCTGCAGAACCCCTTCATTGTCAGATTTATGCACGGTTAATGAACTTGGCCATGCAAAAAATGTGAAGTCTCGGAGACATTTTATGCAGCCATGGAAATGTACTTGATGCTAGTGATATCCCAGTGAGACAGGAGTGAATGCTGTCTCAGAGCATGGATGCATACGTGCTGGCAGCGTGACAGTTTTGAATGTAGGAGTTTTTAGTTTCTCTTTGATAACATGAGGTTGTGCAGAAACAGAAAGTTCATAGTTTCTTCCTGCAGGAGTTTGTGATGTAAAATAAGAAAAACTGTCTCACTTTTGGAGTGCAATAACCTGTGTATCAGTCTTGATGTGGCCTGCAAAAGCCATGGAAAATGTGTAACAAAATAAAAACCTATACTTTACAGGACAGAATTATGCAGAAGGAATAAATTATGTGTTATTGTAACTTTTAAAAAAAGTATTTGATGGCCCGTGGGGAAGCAATAGTTGTCTAACTGAGGAGTTAAGGGAGAATGTTTTTATTCACATGAGTCAGCAGAGAAAGAGGCTGAAGCTTGTGTGCCAGACCAAGGAACATGTAAATATGACAGATGGTCAACAAAGTGAAGCCACTTTGTAATAGAGTAGTTCGTACAAATAAGGAAGGTCTTTTTTTGCAGCAGGTCTTATTTAAATAAAAGTTTCAAAATGTCAAAACAGTTCAACAGAAAAATAGCCATCATCAGTATTGCTTGGTTTTCCTTAGTGTTTGTGGTTACAGGTGGGGTTGGTGAATTAATTTTCACAGCACACAAGGTATTTCTGATCCTGATTACATTATTGTCTGAAATTTGTGTGAGCTGTGAGATAATGTGTAATAACTTCATTATAATCTTGCATGCTGTGAACTGGCCATGCAAGTTTTTACATACTTTTTTGTACGTGTCCTGCATCTACTTGTGATTTAGCATGTTATCTCCTCTTTCTTCTGTAATTATTGCCCTTTTCTCCATTCACATAATTCCATCAAACAAATGAGCATGTCAGTAATGGAAGTGATGGGATGAGCATTCACTCATAATTCAGGTATAAAATCTTCTTATAAAATGAGTAATCTAGCCTTTTTTATCAGTGGTTCCAGAAGAGGCCTTGTCTAGTTTTGATTTACATGCAGTGATACATAGATCTTATCTGTCTCAGGTAGTAATGAAGCTCATTAGCAAAATAATCTGAGTCTGGAGAATCTTGAGTATAGTCATCTTCACAGCATTCCTAAGAGGAAGTGTAATGGATGGAGATTTCTCCATGTTGCCCAGAAGTATGGCACAAGCGTTGTGGTTTTTATCTCACAGTTTTGCAGTGGAAGGATCATTTTAATTTTTAGACTGGGGAGACAGGGGCTGAGATCTGAGACTAGTGAAATAAGGTTTCCGCCTGATCCTTCTAGGTATACCTCTTTCTGTCCTGCAGCTTCTTCCTCATCTGTCCATCTCTCTTTTTACTTTTGTGAAAGAAGGATTTTCACCCTTACATTTCTATTTCCTTCTTGTTGCTTACCTTTTGTAGGCTAATAGGTTTATGGTTTGATTGGAAGAGTTTTTTTCTACTTCAATTCTCCAACCACTTTATTGTGGGGATGCTTTCCTTTGGTTGTAGTAAACAAACAGAAATGTAGGGCCTCTGTTCTGCTGCCTTCTTGACACTGGATCTTTTTTGGTAGAGCTGTGGATCTACAAAACCAGGCTTCCAAACTGTCAAAGCAGAGTCAGTAGTTGGAAGCTGAGCTGCTTCTCTGAATGCCTAGTTGGGAGCAGCACCAGCTTTACTGTTTCAGGGAAAAAATCACCACTGAGGGGAATCCTGTGTGCATGTACTCAGAATGCCTCTGGTACTGAGCCTACTTGTGTATGAATATAGATAAACTGTCAAAGGCCTGGAAGAGTTGGATGTGCAAATCCGTCTGAAATGTAGAATGGATTGTTTTGAGCATCTTTGAAAGTTGCCATCCTAACTTATAATTTTTTATATTGTTCATAGCCCCATAACTGCAGTTAATATGGTAGAAGGTATCAGCAGACAAAATGTAAAGTCAAAGTGTTTGTTGTCTGATTGTTCATGCACTAAATTCGGAGGAAAGGGGACTTCCATTTGAGTCCAATCATTTGAAGGAAACAGAACATTTAATTTTACATTTCTAGGGTCTTGTCTCTGTTACTAACAGTGGAAAGACTTAGGATCCTCCAGCTGGAGTGGTGTGAAGAGGGAGTAAGTACAGCTGGTGTGTGCTGTGGAGCAGCTGTGCAGTGCAGCAAAGCCCGATAGCCCAACACCTGAGTGTGTTTATAAAACAGATGCAGTGAGATTATGATGGTGTTGCCTGCCTGGCAGAGTGCTAGCCTGTGGTTTACACAAGGCTGTCCCTGGTTTTGAAAAAGCCACAGATTCACTACACCGGATGTGCTGACATGGCTTGGGGTTAACATGTTGTGCTTCAGGACTGACCCCACTTGGGAAAAGTTTGGAGCAGATTGTAGTGACTGGGGATTCATGAACTTTAGAAAGAGAGATTCTGGGGAAATTAGAAGGAGGTGTTCATTTAGCTACTCATTGTTGCTCATTATTTATTGTGTTTGGAGCTCAAATGAAGTGGGAGAAGAACACCACATACCCATTACCATCCTTTCACAGTGAAGAAGGGGCATTCTCTTTGGTTTCCTGATACTGTGTGTAGTACTGACCTCCCTGGTCAGTATAAATTTAACATCTAGACTTGTAAGTGTAGTCAAGCTTTTTACTTATGTTTTTTTCATCCAAAAGGTATTGTGCAGATGCTACAGAAGAAGTGTTGAAACCTGAATTGCTAAGGCCCATCATACTAAAAGTAGTCAGTGATGGGAACATCAATTTTGTGATATTACGTGAAGCTGAAGGCATTGGAGTGCAAAGGTGGTGAATTTAAGGCTTCAATTACTTGTTGTTCTCATCTGTTTAGGAGAATGTACTTTTACTCCCAACTTACACATTTCTATATGGCTATCCAAAATATGATATTGACCTCGCAGTGCACTGCTCAGTGATCTACAGGAAGAAACCAGCGCCTTTAAAACATTCTGATGGATTTGCTTCATCTTTCAAATGTGTGTGGCTCATGAACTTCAGTTAGAATAGCAGCTTAAGGAAGAATGTTGATAGCTTTGTTTCATACTGGAGGCTTATAATACTGTAACTCCTTTGACCTCAGAGAAGCTACGATTTTCTTGCTTTAGGCAAATATGAAAAGACATTGTGTCCAGATACCACAAATTCTCTTCAAATTCTCCTGGTGTCACAGATATATCTTCCTGTATAAGTAACATTGATTAAGGATAAACCTTGCTAAGACAGAATGTTATGAATATATCCTGGAATTGAATGAATATTAGATAAATACAGATTTGTTTATTAATATTGTTGGCAGGTCCACTGTACAATGTGAGACCCTGTCAGTCATCACCATTTCAGTATGAAGTTAACATTTGTGTCCTCACTCCTTAAAATATGAATCTAGTATGTTAGATGTTCATCTCAAAGCTACAGAACATCAGAAAAGAGAGCGTATGGGAGGGGTACCCAGCTGTCCTGAAAGTATCCCTGCTGACAAGCCAGATTCCTGGTAAGAGCTGTAATCAAAGAACTCAGCTAGGTAACTCCTTCGTGTCTCAAAATGCATCTGCCCTGAAACTCAGAGCTCATGTCCCAGGGCTTGCATTTTCAAACCCACAGGCTTAATCTTCTTTTCTTTTAACCTTGTTATTCGAAGGGATACTACTTTTCCAGTTCCACTTCCTTCTTGTACCTTCCTCTTCCAGTGGTAATCCCTGATTCATTGGGTGCTGTTAGCAGCTCCTCAGTTGAGAAGTACCTCACTTCTACTCTTAGCAGAATTTAAAAATTGTGGTAACAGGCTGCATTTACCAAATCTCCTAGCTTGATTTAAAAAAAACCACAAAAAACCAAAAAAAACCCAAAACACAAAATGGTTTTGGCTCAGAATAAATGGTATAAATGGGGGTGCAAAGGGATGAAATAGTTTATTCATCATCATCATCATTATGATTTGTTTTTTTTTTCCTGTTAGGAATCTAGGAAAGGAGATACCATTTTCCAACACTGGTGTATTCTCTTGTTCCCTTTTTTCCCCTGGAGAAAGTGAGACTAGTAGCAGCTTTAGTTACAGTTAACATATTTAATCATTACAAAGGTTAATTTGAAGACCTACTTTGTTACACTGTGTTTCCCAGTGGCTCCATCCACTTGTGAGACAGATATAATGGATAAAACACATTAAGGCAGTGAATATATTTCATAGGAAGAGGTTACGTTGGTTGGGAGATGTTGGGTAGCCTCCCTTTTAGGGTTGTTTGAAACATAATTGTGTGACAGCAGCTACAGGAACAAAATATGTTACTGAGAAAGAACAAAAGCAAACTCAGTCAGGTATTCCAAGGCCAAGGAAACTCAGTTGAGTTATTACTGGCTCCTATTAACATGCCTGAAAAAAATAATGTTCTTTGCTTCAGCTGGGTGGCCCTCAGAAAGGGGAGAGATTCTTTCCTGCCTTTTGAAATCATCAAAGAATATGAGAGTAATCATTTCCAAAGTTATCTCTATGTCGGAAAACCTCACTGTTCAGGATAAGCCAGGGTAAACAAAGTGGAAATAGGAAGTGACTTTAAAAAGTATGGATTTGAACCTGTGAGGTGCTGAGTGTTTTCAGTGAAACACTGAGCTTGCTTGATTTCCAGTAAGTTTATGGCTCTTGGTTCCTGACAGGATCAGGTCCTAAGATTAGATCTACCCTCTGAAGTAAAATTAGGTTACTGCTGTCAGCTTTTTTTGACTGCCAATATTGCTTGCAGTGCATCTCATCAGTGCTCTGTATGTACACAGACATGTACAGCACTTGAGTAAAGATAGAAGCTGATCTACAGGGACTGCATCACTTTCACATTTTCATTGTTTGTCTGCTGTACTAATTAGAACTCTGGTATGAAAATGAGACATCAAGAGGGTGAAGCAAAATACCAGATGCTTACTGACAAAAGGAAGATCCTTCTTCAATTTTACTGTCATGCTTAGGAGCATTTTTACATGTTTTTTCCCTTATGTAGAGTAAAATAACACCAGATTTGTGTAGCACTTTTCATCAGTAGATTCCTAAGTGGATATCAATTTGATGAATGTATTGAATATGCAATCAAGACCTTTGGGTAAAGAAGCATGTACTGGTGTAATTCTTCACTTTCACACGAATTGCAAAGCCCTTCACATTCAGCTTTTTTGACTCTCATTGGAGCCATTCATGTTGTATGGGCATCTCAATACACCATGTTGTGCATGGAGATGGAGAGCTTGTAAAGGATGTTTGGATTAGATTCCTCCTCTCCCACTAGTACATACTTTACTGTCCCTATGAGGTTAATTTGCTACCAATAACTGCAGTCATTGTTGGCATTATTTGAACTAAGGGTGGGTATAATGAGACTTCACTGCTAGTCATGCTTAAGGGGAAAACTGTTTCTTCACAGCAGTTTTTAGAAGTTATACAAGGAAATCTATATGCCTTAAGCATGAATTGAGAATTGTACATACAATAGTCAGACTGATTCAGTCCTCTCATAATTTGTTGCTCTTATGATTAGAAAGTGGCTAAAATTTTTGCATCTTGTTATTGCTGCATATAGAAATAAAAATCTTATTTGAAATAATACTGGCGTTTTTAATGGCATGACAGATATGAGGGTTTTTGTTGTTGTTGTTATTGTTGTTTTTTTCTCTGAAATTCTAAATCTATGCTTATATGGAAGGCTTGGACCACCTTGATTCAAAGGGATTTTGATTGTATTATATTTCTCCCAGGATTTGTTTTTTACTTTCTTTTCTGTCTTGAATAGAGCTTGTGTGTTCATTGACCCTGCCAGTATATGGGCTATAAACAAATTGGAGGCAAAGGGGAGGAAAAAGAAACAGTGTTTAATTCTACCAAAGCTCCTGCCTCAGGCTTCAGTGCTCAAAGTTTCATCAAACAGGTTCTTCTACCTCAGTTTCCTCATTCCTCCTGAGGAGAGTCAAGCTGACCATGCTTAATTAATCACGAGGCTTCAGAGCCTTCCTTGTGCTACAGAGAAACAGTGCCTCCTTTCCCCAGGACCAGCAGTGCCCAGGAAACAGCCTGAGTGCAGATCCTGAGCTGGGATCCTTTGGAGTGGGGGATTGTTTGCTGGGGCAATTTTTTTTCACTTGATGCCTGGTGACACCGTCTGAGGGGCCACAGGGAGACAAAATCAAATTTAGTGAGCAAGAAAAGCAGTTACTCCTGTGTAGGGGGAGGCAGTCTCTTATCAAGCCTGGGGAGCCTCCTTTCCCATTGTGCAATGATGCAAATCACCTGGGAAGTTATGCAAGGGGAAAGCCTGGGAAACACAGTATATTCTTTAATATACAGTAATCTTTGGAGGATAACATTGCATAATCATGACATCACCATCTGGGATAAGACAGTATTCTGTAGCCAGTGTTTTTCTCCTTACCTAAGGGATGATCTTAATACTGAAAAGCAATGCTGAAAAGGGAGCTCTGCTGGTAGTTGCATTTCTAACCTCCTTTAGGTTACAGTCTTCACGTTTACACCTTCTTGATCCCAAGTGTGTGGTGTACAGGACTTCCCTAAAAACTGCTGATAAGGGTAACTTCCTCTGAAACGTTTGCAGACTGTTCTTCGAATCTCTTAGTCCTCAGAGTAAAAATAAATGTGCTTCAGAATGCCTACTCTGGGAAAAGACCAGACAAAATCTTCCTCTTCACTGTGCAGATCATATCGAAATTAATTGAATATTAGTAATTAATTTTGAAACAGAAGAAAAAAACACCTTTCCTGCAGCAGGCCTGTATGGATCAAAAGCTGGGAAAGATCTGTTTTGTTTGAGTAACTGTGTGATATTTTTGACTTTCAGACTCAGCTTCAAAAGGACAGCCCAGATGTGTGTAGAGTTGTAAAACTACCTTGTGCTGGTTTTTAGTATTAGGGCTAAATGTTCCTATAGTTCCTCTCCCCTCTCCTCCCTGTTTCCTCCCCTTCCCCCCCACCGTGTTTTAAAGAACAAAGAGAGCCAGGTAAATATCCTCCTTTTCCATAGCATCTGTGGAATAAAAGATGGGTGAAGAGGTATATTCTCTGTGACTCTTATTCCTGTTTTAGCTCGTGAAGAGGATTACTAAACTAACTTGGTTAGTTTGGATTGGGTCACTCTGTTGTCTGTGAAACCCGTCTCTGTGAGACAGGTCATTTGAATGCCTGGTGGGAAGGTCTTACATCAGAGAAAATTTCCATCAAGGTAATAGGGAGCACAAGGATGGACTGTTGTTTGGAGAGTTTTTGAAACCCATGTGCTTATCTAGAGGTCTGACTGGGAACTGAGTGCTTCTTCTCTTAAATGAATATGGTAAAGCTCTGTCCCTCAAACCCTTGTTTTCTGCTGCAGAGTGTGAATCAAAGTTGTCCAGCCTGCTGGTCCTGCTAGGTAGTGTTGCCTGAGCAATGAGAGGAGGAAGAGAAAAACTGGGATCATAATTGCAAAAAAACCCACATAATGTCTGAAATACTGAGGTGTATTATGCCAGAGAGGTGTGTGTCACTGATAAATGATAAATGAACCTTGATATTGTTGTCAAAATGCTCATGGGAAGCTTATCATCACAGGCCATGTACAATCCACTGGGGTCTTATGAACCCGTACGTGCATAGTGTGGTCCCATAACCTGGCTACAAACGTGTGCTCACATGATGTAGTGAAAGCTTATTAGGTTATACCAAACTTATTCCACACTGGATGGTTTATAAACTTTCCTTATGTAAAGAACTGTATCTTTGACACCAAGGCCTTATTATGTTAATTACAAAATTGTAGGTTCTTCTGATACCTCCAGTCCCAACTGATACTCCATCCTCAGGTGATGATGCATCCAAATATGGGCCAAAGAGATGCTGAGGGGGATTGGGCCACTGCTGTGTCCTTGCTGCTCTGGGCATTCAGTAGCTGCCCACTAGGAGGTTTCTTGCCCCTTGGCTCAGTGTGTTTTGTGGGGTTTACTGGAAGATTTCCTCACTCTGCAGATCTCTGACAGGAGCATGGCAGTTCCTGTTTTCCGTCTGAGGCTGCCAGAGGTAGCAATTATGAGTACAGTATGGATAGAAAACTGTTTTTTCCCCAGCTGGTGTGTGTGATCATCGACTGCTTTGATTAACCAGTTCTGGGGCTTGAAGTGAGACATTGTTTTTTCCATTCTTTGTAGTGTTTTTGGCAAGGGGTGGAGAAAATAAAGTCATAGCTCTCTTTTCTCTCTGAGTTTGTTTTGTTTTCTGTTCTTTGTGCTCAAGCACAAAAAGAAATGGTTTGCAAATAAACTAAATATTAAAACTAAAAAGTGCTTTATATTCCCTCCTCACAGAGTTTGTGTGAAGATAAATAGGAACAGATTGTATTGGGAGAATATCACTCTCCCCCCGGTCCTTAAAATAAAGCAATTCTTCCATTATTGAAGTTTTCTGCAAGTAAACCACAAGCAGACATACTAAGTGCAGCCAGCTACAGGATGATAGCCTTGTTTTTGTTGTTGTTGAGCTTTGGGGGTTTTTAACTGCAGATTTAGCCATTACAAATCGAACCACTAAAAACACATCAGTGTTATTTTGAAAATTCACAGCAGATTCAGCTCAGACCAGGAAGTGAGGTGTTGTCCTTTTAAAGCCTGATATACTGAAAAGGGTATTTCTGACGCATAACCTTCAGTGAACAGGAATTCCTCTACTCAAAATCTCATCCTTACCATGAACTTCACTGCCACGATTCATCCTCTCACAGCTGTGTGGAAAGTGACATATTGTGGAAAAAAAAAGCCCCAGCTAGAGAGATTTTCTCATATTTTCTAAAATAAATAGCAAGGACTTGAAAAATATAGAGCATGATTTTTTGCTGAAATGTTTTGTGTGCAAATAAATGTGATTTTAAGTTGCAAGAGGGCTTTTTTTTTTTTAGTACAGTTCATTAGCTGTTAACTAAATAACTGATTAGATTGTTAAAAGCTGTTTAACTATCAAATTGTAAGTATCACAATAGAAACCACTGGGGCCTAGGTTTTTGAAAATCTGGTTTGAATTTTGAGTGGTGAATATTTGAAACTCCACAGTGAAAAAAATCTGGCTCTGCATGCACTTTTTGTATATGTTTGCTTTCACTCTTTTTTTTCCATGTTCTTTTGTGCACTCTCTCTCACCCTCTCTCTGCTTTCAATTTAAAGGCAGTGAAAGAACACCTAGGAGCTGGCTGGTTTGAGAACCAGGCAGAAGTGGTTTGTGGGCATAGCAGGTATGATGCCACGCTCAGCCATGGTGGAGTGAATGAGCAGTAGCAATTTTGTGCAGATACTGAATCTTTCTGCAGTTCAATGCATGCAGAAATACAGCCTTTTTGCCAGAGATGCAGGCTGTGGAAGGTGCTGAATTGAAGCCTCTTTGGAGTAGGAGAGGGAAGTATCTGGCAGGCGTCTTTTTTAGGACTCTGCACTTGGAGAATTTGCCAGTTCCTGCTGTTTAACAGCCCAGATTTGCAAACCTCCGGGACATACGGCAGGGCCTACTTTTTTCTTCTAGTTCTTTGTGGAAGTGGGTGTTGGCTAGAGCTAGATAAGGATGAAAATGGGATATGTTGCTGAGATTGCTCCGTTTTTGCTTTTGCTTTTGTTTTGTTTGCTGGATTATTGTGTTTAACCTAAGGCAATTTATTTCTAGTGTTTAATTTTAAAAGCTTGCCAGTGACAGAGAGATCACTGAGCAACATTCCATTGTTTGAGCAGGAAAAAGAATAAATAATAGTTTTGTAACTGAAATTCCCTATAAAAGTATTGCAGCTGCTAATTATGTAAAACCTGTATTATTTTTATTTATAGGATGTGCTAAATATATGACATTTTTTCCTCTAAGGAAGATGATTTCCCAAAAACAAGTGAATGCATTGGATTCAAATGTATGTGACTGATAAGCCCTAATGAAGTAGAAATCCTGTGGCATTTCCAGGTAGATTAGGAGAAGGGAGTATGGCACAGGTGCCCTAGTAGAGGCTGACACTTGCATGCAGTAACAGTGCGCATCCATCAGTAGAGATCTTTGATCATAAGCCAGTTTTTACCTTCATTCATAGACTGGAGATGAAATAGAAATCAAAGAAGGGGCTTGGACAATCATCTACCTGGAGAGACAGTACTATGCCCTGTGTGAGAGATATGTAGAACTGTCATGCCCAACAGTACTTATTTTTAGTTGCTGAAGAGAGTTACTCATATTTGAGTCCAATATTATGTCATTGTAGTTAATAAACTTCTGACAGCTAGGTTTACCCAAAATGTTTTTAAAAGTAATTAAAAAGTAATTGGTTGAGGAACAGAGCTAGATAGTATTTTAAAATGTTGGAAAAATAAAGTTTATGATGTCTCAATACCAAAATTTATGAACAGATATAAACCTTACTTTAAAAAGTCTACATAATATGACTTTGCAGAAAATGTTCTAGCTTAATTATAGTAATGTGCTCCGAATTTTCCAATGGGGTCATTTATTTTGAGTATATGTCTCGTCTCCTATTACTGTAACTACGAATAAGCCTGTTGTTGGGTATGTGTTGTCTAAACTTTGCACGTAACTTTCCTGGAATTTGTAAAGCTATTCTGTTTGACATTAGTTGGCATACCTTGTTTGCAACCCTTATAATCCAAAAATAAAATATTTATGTGTCTCTAGTAGCAAAGTACGAAGTGCCATATTAAGAACATCCATATACGGGCCTGGCTCTGTAAGATGCTGACTGTTCAATTCCCCCTGGCTCAGCAGTTGCATTTACATGTGTCTTGAAACCTGGTGGGACTGCTCTGAAGCTACAACTTTGAAACCAGAATCTTCATCTGGTTTGGCTGTAGAAGGGAGGCAGAGACTAAACTTGGTCTAGATGCCCTTGCAGTGGAGGCGCTGCTGTTGCGAGTAGATACGGACCAAGATTTTGGTCTGGCAGCTGGGAAGAGCAGCTGCCACTTGATCACCAAAGCAAGTGGAGCTATTGGAAGGGAGCTGGAGCTTTTAGAAAAAATTGTATTTTCCATTTCTCAGAAAGGAGACTACCTTCTGGCCATGCCCAAGACCTTGGGGGGGTTGCCTGGCAGGCTGGAGGAGGAGGCACTGGCCAGGCACCCAGAGGTTTACTCCCAGCAGGAGAGTGTGATCCTCCAGGTTCCTGCCCGGCTGATAGGCACCCGAGTTATAGATACTGCACTTTCTCTGTGTTTTATTTGCTGAATTTTGATGTCTAATTGAATAGTTGTTTTTTATGCCTAGCTGAGGATTATATTTTTTCTATGAGTCTTTTTTTCTTGTGGGAGAAGAAAGGAAGGAGGCATGGGGATGACTGATGGGGTTTCAACCTGTGTAAGGCTTCTGTGGTATGTTGAGGATTTTCTTCCAAGAAGAATACTGTGACAGCCATATGGTCTGTCAAAGAGTATTGTACTTGTTAGTGCAATGAGATTTGTTTGCATATATCTTTTCCCATCCTACCTCCTTTTTTCCCCCTGATTTAAATCATTTCACTGTGGGATAACGGTAACAAAAAATCCTCAAAAAGTTATGCCAACTTCCTGCCTCAGGGTTAGCAAATCAGGTGTGCAGAGGGAGCAGGGGAATCTAAAATGCCTCTCAGTGCTACTCATCAGAGGTTTAGGAGGAATAAAGCACAGCTGGATTGGAGTTAGTTGTGCCCTTTCATCTTGCTTTATAATTTTTAGCATGGAAAGGCTGAATATACATAGAAGAGAAATAAGATGAGCGCTGCTTGCGTTATTTTTGTGTCATGGTGAAATCACCACTTGATATTCTATCATGGCACAAAAAAGGAGTACATTTCTTCCTGAACATTGAGCTATTCTGTGACATGGTGTTTTACTTAGAGACAGATAGCCATTTATCTTATATTTTGTTTAGTTATCTTCACATGGGAATTAGTTGCCAGTTGGTGGAAAATAAGCAATCATGTTAACCCCATATGAAAATGGGGTTAATAACTATATTCATTCAAAACAAAGCTAGTTTAGGCTTTGAAGGTATAACCAGCATGCTGCCAAACAGACTCTTCCTCTGAGTACACCAGGATATCTGCCTTTATAAGGGCTTAGAGGAACTCTGAGAGGAAGTCTTGCCGTGGTAGGGGCTGCTCAATCTGTCCCATAGGAAGCCAAGTAGAGGAAACACAGGGGTGGCTGCAGTCAGGAATACTCTTTCTGCAAGTCACAGGTGGGAACTAATGCAGTGGGGAAGCCCAGCTGGCATCTCTCATGGTCACTGGGAGGACACAGTGCAATTATCTGGCAATGGGGAGTGATAGTGAACCTGTCCCTGGGTCCCTTTGTGGCTGTGGGGAGCCGAGTGACAGGGGAAGATAGGAAAGGGAGAGGCCATTTCAGGACGTACAGCCCACAGAGCTGGCTGGAGCTCGTTATGGTAATGAACATTTCAGTATTATGCTCCAACTTCATGCTAGTTGTTGAGGAACTATACAGCCTGTCCTCCCTCCTTCCTGACTGATTGTCCTTGTGAGAGCACCTATTTGTGGGGATGTGTGATTTCTTGAAGATTAACCTTTTTCCACTTAGCTTTCCAAATTTGCTTTCGATGGAGATAGATGAGTTTTAAGTATCACTTGCACTTTTGTTCAAAGCATTCCTGGAACAGTTCTTTGCAATGGCCACTTGGACTATTTTAAACCTTGCTTTTTCAAAAAGTGAAGACAAGTGAAAAACAAGCCTTATAGAGTTGTATTCATCTGTTCTTTGGCAAATAAGGACTGGTTTTTGTAAAAACTGCAGATAGAATTTGAGCAAGATATTAGCAAACATGTTTATGTTTTTCATTGTAAAGACTACTGCATCACTGTTAATTTCAGGTTTTCTAAAAGTCTTAGGAACTAGAAGAAGGTTATTGACCAATACACTTTTTAAAAATGAAAATGTTTAATCTCTAAATGAGCAAAAATACGTATTTTCTAAGTATAGCAAATTTCAAAGCCAAACAGCACATGCTACAGAATTTTATGTATTGTGTGGCTTTGACTGATTCACGTGAATGCTAATGCTCTGCTTCTTTCCACTGCTTCATTTCTGCCAAGAACTGTTCTAGCTTTTTAAGCCTTCCAGCAATATAAAACTGGAAGGAAGAGATTCTTTGATTTGCAAGGCCCAAATAGCAAAGCATTGGTGTATTGTATGCTTTTCTTAATACTTGTATCTATATATCATTCATTCATGTTTTGCTTGGGTAGAGAAATGTTGCATAATATAGCACTGTAATCTAGCATTGATGCTGTTTTGGAAGGGTAACAATTTTAGTTGACTCCTGTCTTTGTTCCTTTTAAAGTAGCCATCCTAAAATTGTGCCTCGAAAACCGCATTGCAGCATAATATTATCAATGTAACCACTGTTCAGTGAGCCCAACCAATGTGACCAAGCTAGATGATGAATGTATATGCTATATGGGTCTTTAAAATATGACATTATGTACAGTGTATGTTATTTTAATTAAAATACACAGGCAGCATCTAACCAGATTGAGTATTTCCATGCACGGGATTATATTTTTCTTACTTTTTTTTCTTTAGCTGGAGAGTAGAGAGACACAAAACTTCTCTGGTTTAGTTGGTTCAGCAGTTGGGGTTAGGTACGTGTGTGTAGATCACCTCTGTTGTCAGTAGCTTAGAGAGGTGCAGGAATCCTTGTCTGCTTTTCCTGACACACTTTGCTTCACGTATAAAATCTCATGGTGTGTAGCTGGTCAAACGCTTGTGGGTGCTGGCATGTGTGTGTGAAAGATGAATTTCACCTTGAAGATAGCTTGATAAATCATTAGTGTCCTTTCCAGTGTCCATGGAAAGAAGCTATAAATTCCTTGGCAGTCAGGGTTACCTGGAGACTCATATAAAGGTTGCTAGTACAAAGGTAGCTTGCTTTGTTACTTCACATCTGCGAGTGTGCCAAAAAGCAAGGCTAATGGCTTGCATTCCCAAGTTCAGGAGGAAGCCAGATCAGCAAACTGGAGACCTCTAGTCTATCCTATTTATTCCATCTGGTCAGGACTTTTTAATCCAATTCTTATTTTGGAAATACTGATCTGTTGCAGTTTTTTCAGTAGAGTGTAGCCGTTTTCACGTAATTTACACAGGAGAAATATTTATGAGGTCCTGGGTGGAATTAGCATTCCCAGCCAGGAGCTCGTGATGGGAGTGGTTCAAAGGCATGCAGGAGAGCACTTTCAAGGCCCTGTTTCTTTGCTGGCTATGGGGCTCTGTGTCACATCTGACTAGTCTGACCATGGTGCTGTTTGGGGGCAACATGCTCTTCTCCTCCTCCCCAAGACAGTTGGTTTCATTTTAATGCATGGTAAAATGAAAAAAGAATTGTTGCAATAGGCATTTCACAAAAATAAGTAAATGACATTGTGCGGTTTTGGGGCCTTTTTTGTTAATGCTTTTACTTGAAAGGGAGTGGAAAGAGAGATTAATTTACAAAAGTTGAGTAGTTCCCAGGTCTCACATATCCTTAATTACTCTTACGTGTTCCAAGCACATATTAACAAAGAAAAAGATCTGGTCTATTTCATCCCATCAGATGGTGTTAATACAATCTGGGCTTTCTCAATTATGTGAAGTAGATAGACTTCTCTGATGCTGGGATGTGCAGAAGACAAGAGATGGAAAACAAAACCATGAAGGCGGGTGGAGTAGCTATAGAGAAGAAGATGGGTTGTTTCCCTTCAGAACAAAGTCTCATGGAGGTATCAAAAGTCTTCTTCAGGTTGAGCATGTCACTGATGTGCTTTTAGTCTTATGAACTGGAAGGTCTAGTTGGTGCCTATGTGAGGTTTATTCATCCCTGGCAATTTAAGGAAGGGAGGCACTATTGAATTCTAAGATGCTGAATTTTGCAATTTTTGCTGTTACTTGCATGTATGATGGTACTGCCTAGGGACAAAAATCCATTACCTTAGTGTTACACAAACAGTAGCCAGTTGGAATTCTTGCTTAAATGATTCTACTGCCTGTGATGGACACACCAGATGTCTAGAACAGCAGGTTCAGATGAATTTTGAGATGGATTTAGGTTTTGCACAGAAATCAGTCTGCATGAGAGATAGAGGTCAGAGCCTTACATCAGACAGTCAAATAATACAGTCACTGGTAAGTTTTTCATTGGGTGCTGGAGGCAAACCTGTGTTCTGGATTACATTTCAATACAATTAATGTTTACACATCTCCTTTAATTTGGTCTGTTTGAATTTAGTCATTGCAGTTGTGTGGCCATGATGACTGAGCATAATCTTACCACACACTGTAATATGTGTAGTCTTTGCTTTTAGGTACTCAAAGCTCTAGGTGTGGTCTTGGAAAGACCCATTTCCAAGTCCTGTACTTTGACTGGTTGGTCATAAAACTTGCATAAAAGAGGGAAGAGGATTAATTTCTTTGATAAAGCTGGGTTACTTGTGCAGCAGTTCAATGCTTCTTTGAGTAGATATGCTAAAACCAAACTGGGAAAAATCATTAAAAATTTTCCAGCAGCACAGTCAGATATCTGATTTTTTTTTTCTTGTGAAGATCATAAGATAAAGATTTTTAACCCAATCAGGGCTCTTTCTTAAGAGGTTCTAGTTGAGGCTTTGGGTTTTGGATATTCTTACTAAGAGATATTTCTACAGAAAAATAGTGGTCAGTGGTCATAAGCATAATGCCTGCAAAAAAGGGATGTCTTATACATAATCCTTTGTATTTATATTCTAGTTCAGCTAATCAAATCTTCTTTTAAAATAGTGCAGAGAGCAGAGGTGAGTCCCTATAATGAAATGGCAGGAAAAAGCTCGTTGTCCTCTGATTTGTACCTCTACCTAATTTTGAATTTCACCTAGAAGAAATTATTTTTACATTAAAGAGTCTTTTAATTTTGCTGGAGTGCTTGTGTGCTAAAAGTAGATACTTTTAGAAAACAGTGACCTCTAGAAGTTTGCTGCATCCTTAAATAATTTAAAATTCTAAATAATTTTGGGGCTGCCAGTCTAGTACCTTTTACAATTGTGACTCAACACCTTGACACAATTTGTCTTCTTTTTTTGGAAGCCAATTACCATCTTTTGAGATAGTGTTGTTCACACTAGAGCTTGGGTTAATTTCTTGTTCAATTTGCATCTTTTAACAATGAAGGGAATCTCCAGCACTGTTGCTGGCATGTGAAAGGACAGCACCATCTGTTCACCTTGAGAATCTGAATTGTAGTGCTTGATGTCCAGCCTGTGATTTTGACTTCTTTCCTGGTTTCATTTAAAATTCTAGGTGATAACTCTGATGTCCACACATGATATGGATTTTGTTATTAAGCAATGATAATAACAAGCATAAGTGCACATATGACTTTCAGGAGATAGACTGATTTGTAATGCTACTGATAATAATGAGTAATATGCCTAAGGTTCCTCACTGCACGTGTTCAGCAGATTATGAGTTCAGTTGACTCATGTGATAATCTCGTCCATGGAAGGCAACTGCTAAGAACACAGAAATACAGATACAGTATTTCTTCAAAAGGGAGTTATTTACTTGTTAGGGACACTGCATAAAGCATGTGTTAGTACCTGTGCTCCTGGTCCAGTGTTCGTGTTTGTCTCCTATTCCATTCTACTCTTGGTCCGAGTGTATTGCTTGTAAGCTGCTTCTTCTGATTCATATTCATCTCTTCTTCCTATTTCACTGTATTCCAACAAAATTCCTGTTACTGCATTCAAAAACTATCCTAAAATACCTCTTCTTTCTTCAAGGTCTTTAGTGAAGCTAGCTCTTGTGAGGAGCAGAGCTTGCAGAAGTGTGTACACTGCAAGAGATAGTCCATGGAATATGTGTTAAAGCCTCTTCATTTTTACCAGTTTTCATATGGAAGGATTCCACAATGAGTCTTTTTTACTAGGTATGCTGAGATATTGGTGAGATACATTATTTTGTTCTGGAAGGTTTAACCTAGCATCTCACATAAATATATAGAATAATTTTTAAAATACTCCTAATTTCCTGTCTTGAAAATTACGCAAGATTCTTTAAGAGAGTTTTTCAGCTATTTCCCCTCTATATCAAAGCGCAGCATCCAAGTCCTGCCAACACAAACAAATGAGAACTTTAATAATTAGACTTCTTGTTCTTCTGAAAAGTAACATCTGCAGTAGTGTGGTAGATAGTGAATTTGATGTGTAATTTCCACTGAGTTACTAGAAACTTCAGGATTTCATAGAAGAAGGTACAAAAGGTGTGAACATGAAATAATGGTTCCTGAAGCTGGAGACAAAAATTCTCTGTCACAAATTGCTTCTGCTGTCTGTGTGCTTTAACTCAGCAGAGCAGAAACAAAAAGGTTTTGGGGTTTGTGCGTTTGGTGAAGTGTCCCTGGATTCCCTTCATCAGTCTGAACTCATGGTTCTTTGGGAGGCAAACATAGCTGAAAGCTGCTGCTGGAGCAGTCCTTTGTGTTGCTCTTTCAGGAGTGTTTCTGTCAACTTTTTCTACTCTATGCCCAAGATGAGGTTTGACTGGGGTGGTTTAGCACCCTTACCATCATTTCACATATCAGTCTTTCTTATTGAAAATGTAGCTGGGTCTAAATGTTTTTGTTAGGAAGCGTCACAGTTGTGGGGTTGCCTGCACACCTATGGCTGAAAGTGGTCTAATTTGCAGAAATGTGCAGAGAACTGTGCACTCAGCATCACTGAGCTAAATAGATGCATTGTCAGCTAGCTTGTTTCTGTCCCAGATGTCCTCCTCAAACCAGAAGAGTCATGTCAATTATTTATTAAAATAAGTTGTTATTAATAAGTTAAAGTGATTTAGTATTTTCTATGTTGAATTGTGTTGAGTAGAATGAACCTGTGGAAATATTCCTACTGGCTCTAGTGGAGATACAGGATTCACCCTTCAAGGAATTAACTATGACTATTCAAGTTAATAACAAGTTTTTCTTAACTTGCTGGAAAAGAGCTGTGCTGCCTGTCTTAAGGCTGACAACTGCAGTGAGAGGAATCAGAGTAGGAGTCCACAACTCAGTGCCAAAGAATAGTGGAGTGTTTACACAGACTTGCTTGCAGTGGAGACCTTGGGTTTATACCAACACAGCAGATTACATTCAGTTCTAGCTGTAATGTCACTAAAATAGTCCTCTGAAATGAAAGTTTTAATGGTTTTGTTTCCCCAACATACTCAGTGCACACAGAGCCCTGTGTTTGCTGCCTGGGAGGCTGCAGCAGGCAGTGCCTGTGGCATGGTCAGCACACAGGGGCTGAAGGTGTTCTGGTTTTCTGTGGGAGCCAAAAGAGAGCAGAGCAACCACATTTTGTTCCCTTGTAATCCTGCAGCCACTGCAGAGCTGCTGCTGAAGGCACATGACTTGTTCCTTCTTTACTGTTACGAGTCTGAGTATTGCAGCTCCCTTGTCTAAGATTATTCTTACCCAAATAACAGCTGCACAGCTTTTAAACTGTTCTAAACTAACAAGCAAAGTGTACAAATTCCTGCTTGAAACTCCTTTTTGAATGTGCAAGATAGGTAGGTAGTAAATGAGGTATCTCACTATAGTAGTTTTTACATTGATTTCCTGCACTTAGGGACACTTTTGGTGTACTCTGGAAAGCTTTGGATAGATTAGAAAATAGATTCATAGAAGTATGCAGTGTGTTAGCATTTTCTCAGTTTCATCTTTTTAGTATTTTATTTGAATAAAACAATACAGTAACAGTCATTTGCATAAACAAAAGTGTTATTAAATGTTGGTATGGAATTGTTGGATTCTTTTGGAGTCCAGAGACGTAGTTCATGTAATTTGGCTTTGTAAATTGTAACTTATGTAAATTGTTACATTGCAGTCACTCTCCGAAAAGAAATTCAGTGTGGAACCTATTTATCCTGTAATACAGATTCTGGAAGCACTTTTCTGGGTTTATCTCAGTGTAATGATACAATTGGTAACTTAATTAAATTATTAATTTTCTTTGAAAGTTTCCAAGCATTTCTGTCCAAAGTACTTACATGCAGCATGGTATGTCAAAGACATTTTTATTACCACTGGCATGTAATATAAGAGAATATTATTGGCTAACATCTTCATTTTCTGAGGAATGACAGTGTAGGTCATAATACTAATTCTTTTGAGCTCTGTCTGTATCTGTGTGGCTTGCTGACTAATGATGAGTTGTTGAATTGAGGTAAGAGAATAATATTTGTAATACTGGGAAAAAATGGGGATTCAATTAGTGTCTTACTGCAACAGTGTCTAACTGTAACAGCACATTAACACAATGGGGAAGAAGTACTTAGAGTAGAAATTACAGTTGCTGGTGTGCTGCACTGTCACATTTGTGCCTTGTGCAATCATTATATTTATTGTACATATTTGTGTGCAAAATCAAACATTTCTAAATCCAGTAACAATATTCTCATTGGCTTCAGCGGTGCAGAATGCAAAAGCTACAATGGGCTGAAGTGTAGGAAGAGAGAATATTCTGTGAGTAGTGGTAATGCAGTAGCTTTCATGGCAAATTTTGCTACTGTGATATTATTTCACTAAAAGCTGAGGTTTTTAATAGAAGAAATGTAAAAATAAGATGTCTTTTGGAAGGTTATACAACAATATGTAGGATGCTTCTTTGTCATATAAAAGTGGTTGCTGTTGAAGCTTGGGATGTTTTCAGTAACAGCTCAATGATTACTATATATGCCATCTTTTCATGACAATTATGAGAGACAACTGTACTATTCTTAAAACACATTTCTGAGATATTTTCAGTACGGGAAACCAAGCTGAATAGTACATCTTAAAACTGAGGTTGGCCATCTCCTTCTAAGGCCTCTCTAATGCCTTAGAGAATTTGAGGTGATCACAATATATCGTAACACGTTATGGAAAGGGCTTTCAACCTCTTGGCACATTTGGTACCAGTTGGCTGGACAAGGAGCTGTTTTTTGGATATTTTCCATGTCACACACATCTGTGTTTGTGAAACTCCAAACTGTGTCTTCTAGCTTGGAAGGAAAATATTCAAGGCTCTTTGCCTTAGCAGGAAAAGTGCTTTGTTGGCTAAAGAGAACACAGATTAAAGACAATTTCAAACTAGAATAATTATTATTCTGTCTAGATCAGAACATAATCCCCAATCCTTTTTGCATATTTATATTATTTAATTTCCCTAACCTTGACAATTTTTTTAAAAGTTTTTTTTTCTTGAAATAAACACTCAGCACATTTTTCTTTTGATAAGAACATTGTTTTAACAAAAGTTATTTAAGTAATTAACATAGAAAATTTCATAAAGTATTATACATTTTGGAAAATGCAACTTCAACCAAAACAACATAAAGAAGATCCATATTAATAAAGAATCTGATGTGATGAGTCTGTGCCTTTGGCGATTAAGCTGCCTGTTTGAAACTTTTTACAGGATTTTTCTACTGAAAAAATTGACAATCCTGAAGGAGTTGCCTTTGGCTTCTACTTTTTAAGGTGTTTGCTAATTAAATGTCTTCAAATGAAGAAAGCTAAACAACTGTCCTGTAGTTTTGAATGTCAAGAATCTGTAAAATAAAGTTATTCCTACTTTGTTAATTAGCTGAAATGGCTTTAAGATTTAAAATAGAGTCAGAAGCTATTTATTTATATTTATTCATGTAATATGATATTAAACATCATTGGAAGAAATTCAGGGCCTTGAACAGAACTTCGTCTCAAGTCAAGCTGGAACAAACACAGAATTGTTTGCAAATTTTAGGTACTTACCATTGTCATCTCAAAAGTTTCACAGGAGAGGCAAGTCTATATAGCTCAAATAAATATGTGAGTTTAGTTAAGTGCCAAAATCGCAAGCAAAGTCCTGGCTGAGATATGAAGTTTTCTACTGTAAAAAAAGCAGGACTTTAGTCATCTTTATGGCCCAAGAAGTACATCAAATTCAGAGTGATGAGTTCAAGCTCTTTCTGTGTCTACACCAAAGCTCACTGCCAGTCAAACCAGTTCTATACTGGTCAGTGCAGTATATGAGTGGTGCTCACATATAGAGAGCATAATAACATAATAATAATAATAATAATAATGGAGTTAATCACATGACTTTCCTGGATAACTACATTCAGCATGCCTTAAATAATGTTAGTCAAACAACCACCTTGGTTACCAAAGAAAGATTATAATGGTAACACCAGCAAGCTTTATAGTAGTTTTATGGTAGTTGTAAGTAGAAATAATACTGAACGTTAGAAAGAAGCTTCCAGTCACATAAGGAGAGAAGTTAAGGTACAGTGTTCTTGACCTGATGGTGTGCCAAGATGGAAAAGTTGTTTTGGGGATGGAAAGTGATTATTTTGTTCAACCAAGATAGGAAAATCCCAAGATACAGAAAATCGATTTTATTAAATATTTGGCTATTTGATGTATTGTTGTCTTTGTGTAACTGACAGAGGGTACTGTTCTTTGTTTCTGTCCTTGCCTAATGATATTAATCACATGTTGTTTAGTTTTTGGTCACCTCTGAAAGCTGGAACAAATTCTTTTTTTTAATCTTTGAAACATGTTTTTGCTTCTGGTTTTTTTTGTTTGTTTGTTTTTTGTTTTTAGCCTCTCCTAAGTTTTGACAAATATCACAATTATAAACACAATGTACCCAGACTTTGGTCACGGTGTTGAAGTCATTCAGGCTGTTAAGTTGTACCATATGTATGTGCTACCTGTTGAACTGATTGATGGTTCTGGGGTTAGGGGGTGGTTTTAGCCCTGATTGTAATGGTAGGGATATGATCTAGTCCATGGTCATCCAGGATTGGAGATTTGGGTTGGTTTTGGGTTTTTTCAGCCTGTCTAGTTGGTCACAGATATTCAGGCTATCTCTGATTCCTTCCATCTCCCTGGAATCTGGCTTTGGTACTTTAGAGGTGTTGGTTTTACAAAATTTCAATCTCTTTTTTTCTTTTTTTATCACCTTTCTGAAAATACTTTATCCTAGAAATTTCTATTAAATGGAAGAGTGGTTGTTCAGACACATAGGCAAATGACCACCATGTGTTTTCTCTGAAGAGGATCGGAGTGATCCCAGTTTAAAGGTAAACTGTCTCATCTCTGCTGCTACCTAAGTGTGTGTCAGTACTTCTCTGCTCAGCTCCTGATATCATTTAGACTGCAGAGTGAACTGCTGTGACTATGCTAGGATGCACCCCAAAGTCCTTTATTTTGCATTTTCGTCTATTTTTTGGAGACTTGTGACATGGTTCTCATAGTCACTCCACACCTGCAGCTCCCACAGGTGGGTGTTAGTCAAGTTGTGCTTATTGTGGTGTAGCCCTTTAGCACAAGGACCCACAGCTTCTCCCAAGTGTGATTACCCAGCCAGACAGCAACCTGTGCTGTGACGTGCTAGCTCCCCCTGAGGAGAGGTTTGAGTCTTGAGTCAGCAGTGCTGAGATGGGAGATGGAGCTCTGAGATGTGGTAGTGGAAAGATCATGGTGAGGTCTGGTAGGAAGGAGGTATGCAATAGGAAAAAAGAATTGTTTCTGCTTACCAGGATGTATCTAGGCCAAGATCCCAAAGAGGAAAGGGAGAACCAGACTTGCACTGGTGGGCAGAAGGGCAAATCTGCCACACCTGGCTGTGGTGGATGACAAGATCTCTCTCTCTGGCACATAAAAATAATCCAACCTGATGGAAATGTAGCATACTGTTTGTGGTAACAGTCATTTGAGTGTTAAATACTAAAATAATTAATTGATGTAATTGTAGATGATAAATGGTATTTTGAATTATAGACAGATAATTGTTCTTACAACAGGACTTCTGTTTTCGTTAAGAAGATTATCATTGTGTTGTTATGAGCATTTAGTCACAGGTATTTTTTTTCCTAGTTTTTCTTTTTAATTTGATGCCCATATTGCATGAAATTCAGTTGGTGCTTTAGTCAGCCCTTTGTGTGTGTGGAGATATGAGTGGATATAAAGTTCAGTTCAAAACTACATAAGACTGGAGCCAAAAAATTGTGTTTCATCTGCAAAATGCCATTTAAAAAGAGTGATTTCACAGGATGCCACAGATGCTGTTGGTGTGTGTATCTGACAAGACCAATGAATTTCATGCAGAGAGACATGTTTTTCTTCTGTTCACTGTTAAGATTCCTACTTGAAACGTGTCCTTAATATTTAACAGATTTTACTACTTTTTTTCAGTGTGCTTCAAAATTCAGACATTGCTGTGCCACGATCTTTGCTTTCACCAGAGCTTCCCTTAATGGCCTTAGCCATTCTGTATTGTGAACCACCACGTGCACTTGCATTTAGTATTCCTCAAGTCTGGGATTTCAGATTGCTGCTACTCCAGTTAACATAATGTGGAGACCATGGTCTTGTTTCCATTTCACTATGCTAAGAATTTTCCATATTCATAAGCTGAGAATTGTTCTTGAAAAGCAATCCCTCATAAGTGTGTGTTTTTCCCATGTACCATGTTTGTTAACAGATTGCAAGAAACAGTGCCAGACATAAAAAGCCCTAAGAAATGCATTTCTTGTGAATACCAATTCCTTGGAGCTGGTGCTTTGATGTATATTCAGAGCTCTGTCAGCTCTCTTTTTCTGTAATAGCTAGTGAGCCTTTCATCTCTGCCTTTACATCTTATGCCCACTTGCAGAGCGAGGAGGACAGTGACTGGTATTTTGTATTGTATTATCTTTTCCTTATAGCTGCAGCAACACAGTCTAATTGGCAGCCAGAAGTCCATGGAGTTAGTCTTCTTGTCACCTTTCACTTATTTTTTGGTGTTTTTCTGTCTTTTAAAGAAGCACAGTGAACTTGTTTCACAACAGTGCCTCTATGTGAGTGAGAAGGAGGAAGGGCCTTTCTGCAATGTGTATGGTCTCCACAGTGTAGCCATGAAAATCATGTACAACTTCTTGGAATCTGTGTCCTGGAGACCAGGTTCAGCTGACTTCAAAGTAGGCACCACGCCATCTGAGCAGATGGGTATTAATGTAAGCATTGGATATAGATGTTACAGACACGACTCCCAGTTCCAAGTGTTACAAAATGTTGTCCTGAACTTCTACCTCTGGATGTAAAGGATTTGTTGCAAATCCAGCTCAGTGAAGGGTTGGCTTTACAGTATTAGGAATGTAAATCTTGGATCAACCGTGTCATTTGCAATCTTGGAAAAGGGTGTGAAGTTGCTCAGAGGAACTTGCTTTGTATTTTTGGAGGAGTTCCTGTAAGTAACAGATGAAAATAAGCATCTGTGTTGTTTACCATTTTCATATGAATAAATTGCATCGTGAAGCCACTCTGGAAGAAAGAATTATTTTGTATTTTTCTGTGCCTGCAAGTAGGGATGGCAATTCATTGGGAATCTAGTAAACTTAATTCAGCTCACCAGACTTGTTTGTTCCCTTATGTAATATGATGGTTATTTAGAGTGAAAAGTTTTTTTCATTTCTCTGCCCTTTTTGTCCTGTATTTTTCTTACATGCCTATCTGGTGGAGGTGATAGATGCTTTCCTAGTCCTTGCTGACAACAGATGTGGTTTTGCTTGTCAGGCAGTCTCTGGCTTCTTCCAAAGCTTCTTCCAGGTCCCACCAAACTGAATTTCATCTGTCCTGCCAGACTTTGTATAAGCCCTGAGAATATAAGCACTGCATTCCAAAAGTTTTTTCAGGAGCTTTTTCCACATTAAGTCCTAACTTGAGGTGTAACAAGACATAGCCTGAGTGATCTGATTAGAGGTGCCCAGTGATGAGCATTGTGCAGAATCCTGAAACAAAGAAGTATCCATGGGAGAAGTGGTGGCATCACCACTCTTAGGCTGTGACTCAGGGAAAAGCACGGAGATGTGAAGTGGCTGTGGGCCATTTACACAGGGAGAGAGGCCGTGTTGGAAGCCAGATGCAGGGCCTGTCTCTTCAATGGTCTCTACAGTGTGGAGGATATGACCTAAATCCTATTAGTTTTCTCCTTTTATAACACAAAGAGATTAGAATATGTATTTATACTGGAAGTCAGCTCCTTTTCCACATGATCAGATTATTTATCTTTTACATCCTGCCAAAAGTGAACAGAATGCAATTTGTTTGTTTATTTGGCATTTCTAAACTATCTTTTAAAATCATTTCTTTTGGGAAGAAACATCCTCCAAATTGTTAGTTTTCTTACAACATGTCTAGTCCAGATAATTTCAACAAAAAGTTAATGTTAACGGGATCATCCACTGAGGTCTTGGCTCTTATTCGGTCTGTACAGATGTTCTTTTAGACTCTTATCCTGTCTAGATAATAGGAAGCATGCCTAGTAAGCAACTGTGGAGCATGTTAGCATAATTCACGTAATTCCCAGTACCTCAGCATTCAGCCTGGGGCTGCAGACTCTAAAAATAGAACAACAGATTCTGCACAGCTTAATCCTACCTGCTTGTTAGCCATGATCTTCTTAGTAAGCAACTAGCAGCTACCTTTTCTTTGTTGAGAATCTTTCACTCAAATGGTTTTACTTTTCATTTGGGACTGAGACTCGGGCTTTGGCCATCTTCTTTAGTGAAGCACTGTGGATGTGCTGATACTAAAACAGTTTTACTTAGATGCAGTTTTTAGAATTTCCCTTTAGTTTATGTAAACTCGAAACGAAGAGCAGATGTTGCTTAGTAAGAGAGGAATACATGAAGTAGGTGATACGCTGTGGGGTTTTTTTGTTTAAATTTTTGGTTCTGTTTTTCCTTGGGCAATTGTGTTCAATTAGGGTGAGATTGTGTTCTCTCTTCTAGGACAAGCAGGTTGTAGGGGAAGACACAGAGTTTGCAGATGCCTTTTGCCCCGTATCCACCCTCGGAGTTCACCGACCATGTTGTTATTATGCTGGGGGGTTTTGCCAAGACAAAAGAGATTAATGCATGTGCAAGTGAAAATAATACACGAGAATGGTAATCAAAAGTACTTATCGCAACAAGTTGAGAAACCAGCAACCTGAGTTTAATTTCTGCAACTTCCAGAGATAACTTTTATGATATCTCAAATGCACCTTTCGTGTTTAATTCTGTAGGGTTTTTATAGTGTTTTGGGCCTGATTTCTCTGACTCAGAGAGGATATGGTTTTCTTTGCCTCTTTTTAAACTCTGTACAAACAAATACACATCTAAGGAAGCTCTCAAACTTGGTTTGAGGGCAAGTAGTAATACAAATATCCTGCTAATGAAAGGATAAGAAACAGAGGGAAAATATTACATAGCATTTTTGGAAACTGCAGCAAGGCTGAGCAGACAATAAAAAGTTTTTAGGATAATTTTGGGTGAGATCTGCAAGAGCAGATCTTCTACACTTCTAATCTTCTACACTTACATATGTCCAGTTCATTTCAGCTGTTTCTTTTTACAAGAGAGACTGAGACATCTAAATCACTTAAGTGTTCTTGAAAATTTAATTGATTAATAAATATGGATCAATATACTTGCAGCATGGCAGCTGGAGTTATGAAGTGCAACAGAAGGAAGTAAAATCTGTACTATTAAATGTCAAGATAAGTTTATTACATGTGGTAATGATATATATATATATATATAAAATTAAATTATGATTTATTGATTGAAAGAAGGATGAAGATGACCAATGGATGAAATGTTTACATGGTTTCTGAAGTTTATGTGACTGAAATTCTAGATTTGGGAAATTTTGTGATTTAACCTGAGAGATGAATGAGAACTGTACTGGAAAATACCAGTTATTGGCATTTCTGGGCTGTGATTCCCAACATAGCTAATGTTAGCTCATCTGCTTTTAAAAATTCCCACAGGAATTTTGCTAGGGACTTTGAGTCTTCTGAAACTACTGAGAGAAGGGAAAAAGAAAAATCTCTTGTCTGGAATTGAACATTCTTCTGGATACATATATTTAAGACATGTGCTTTATAAAACTGAGAGTGGTGGTGATTATCTAACTGCTCCTGAGCTACAGGAATTTTTGGCTAGTAGACCAAAGCTTGACTGGCAAATTGGGACATCTTTCAGGACATTGTAAATGTTCATTTTCTGGAAATCAAGCCTATTTCAGTTGTTCCTGTAGGTTGCCAGTATATGAGCCATCCCAAACTATTAGCTGCTTTTGAAAAGCTTTCTCTGCTTGCCTAAGGATAGCGGGGTTTTAAATGGCACGTAAAATTTCTGACTTGCTGGTACTTGCTCCTAATACACTGTTACAAGTTAGAATTTGACCATTAAGCTGTTGTTCTGTTTTCCTCAGTTTGTATGTACTGCTGGCAATGCCAGAGCATCACAGCTTTGACCTACCTACAGTTGAAGGTTAGGAGATGTCTGGTTATGTATAACCATGAAGCACAAATATTGTCTTTTCATGTAGCAGCAGCTACTAACATACTTTTATATAATATTCTTGGTTTTGAGCATAGCTGTCTGGTCTTTGCATCACTCAGCAAAATTGGAGATGTCAGGTCTAGTCTAAAGCAATTCAGCAACAAAGAACAGTATTTTAAGGCAAAATTCCTGTGAGATTTACAGATTACATTTACTTTCATAGAACTATTATTACATAGAAATTAACATTTGCACAAGGAGGTATGGTTCAGTGATAATGTGAAAAGCATTTCATGCACAGACAAGTTATATTTAATGCATATTTTATGATGCAATTAGTCTCTAAATATATGAAAATAATCTCCTGATAAACTTTATGTGCTGGCATCTTCTTGTACTTGGCACATTTTTGATTTAAAGCCTGGCTCACATTCCCATGAAAATTTGAGTTACTTTAATTCCACTATTTTTGTTCATGGGGAGTTACCAAGTCTTGGAATCCTTTATTGCTGGAAGTTTTTACAGAAATTAAGTTCTAAAACTTCTAAATTCTTGAACACACCCATAATTCATAATGAGCTATCCTCATATGCAAAAAAGTATTGCTGCTGTTATTCCAAGTCAGACTAAGGATAATACCCTTGGAAGGCTGGATTTTAATATTTCACTGTTTCATGTTGTGTGGCTGCATGTGATGAGAGCTGTTCAAAAATGAGAAGTTGTCACCAAACACCACAGTTGCAGAGAACTGCAATCTCTTATGCATTTCTGGAGTCCCCAAGTGAAAAAATAATTCTGGATTCTGGGACATTTAAGGCTGATCTTCTTGTGAAGGTGTCATGAGGGCTTCCTGCACCGATCCTCCTGGCACTAGTGAGCAGCATGGCCAAAGAGCATCTGAGCAAAGGCCCACTGCTGCTGCCCCTGGGCTGCTGCTCAGAAGCAGCCCAGGCACTCAGTACCCTTGATGAAGTTACTGGAAAGGTACTGTAGTCTGATGTTGTATTTTGGCATTTTGGCTCTGATGAGTTTGGTTGGTTTGGCCCTGGGAGTTGGCCCTCAGAGCAGCCAGTTTCTATGATCCGTTGTGAGAAATCAGGACATGACAGGCATGGACATGCTGTGCTTTGCAAAATATAATATTTATATTTTCTGAATGCTCCAAATGGTTTGAATACCTGGAGCTATGGCATTAATACCAATTATGAAATAACTTGAAGGGTTTTTTTTCTTTGGAGCTTTGAAAAATTTAACTTCGCACTGTTTTCTTGTCATTGCATGATCTGCGGATCCCTGAAAACATGCAGCAGAATCAGTTTTACTCTGCTCCAAGGCCAGTGTTACTGTAGAGAAGGTAAAGGCTAAGGGTGGTCACCTTGTTTAAGGGCTGAGAAATGCCTATTTCTGTGTTGTAGAAGAGGTCATCTTGGAAGTCCTCTGACCTTTGAAGGCCTTCAGAGAAGAAAGGTTGCAAATACTAGTTAGCATTGCACTCCAGGAAGTGAAAACTACTGAAGGAATCATTTTGTTTTCACTCAATCTGCATTCCCAGTGGAGTCATTAGTTAGTCTGAGCTGAAGAGAAACCTCCTGGATTTGACCCATCAAATACTTAGTCACTGTAGTGTTTTTGAAGTATTTATCATGCCACATCCTAGTTTAAATAAATCTCTAAAGTTGTTTAAATGATCCTGGGACAAAATCTTGTTTGTTTGGCTTTCTAGAATAATCTCATCCTCTGTAGAAGTAATAGTATCATTATTATGGGAGACTGTGCTTTTGGGTTTCATTGTGCAACACTGGTCACCTCCACAGAATAACAATTTCCCAAGAAATGATGGGCAGCTTGGTCACTTGTTAGCAGGACTCCAGTGACAGTATAGCTCTCAAACTCAGTTCTAGATTGCTGTGGGTCATTCTGCCTGATGTCTGTCTGATCTAGGCATGAATTGGGACATTGATCTGGTTCTTGCAATGGCTTATAACTGATAATCTTGTAAATTTCTTGACAGCAAGTGGTCGAATTGCACTGAGAGCGACAGTGCACTGCCACTGTATGAATTATGGGTTCTGCAGAAGCAGTAAAATTGGAGATTTGAACTACTTTTCTTTCCCCTTGAGTGATGTTGGTTGGTGGGAACACACACATCTCATCTGTTCTTTGTGCGAGTGGAAAACACAAGCCATGAACCTGATTTGCACAAGCACAAAACTGACATTTGTAGAGTTTTAAAGTAGTGCATGAAATGGAGTTTCCATTTCTGACAGCCAGCTCAGCCCATCACCTTGCTCTGACGTGATGCACAACTTCTAATACTCATCTCCTCTCTCATCCACTTGAAGCAAAATCTTTGTTGCTCGTTGGGCTTTTTTAATCTGCGCTAATATTTTTGATGCATCTTCAGTCTCAAAATTGTTTCACTCAGAAAGCTGACATATAGGTAATTGAGTAAAATGGTTTTCTTTACATATGTGTAAGTTCTGCTGCCAAAAGCCAGCGAATCCCTTTTTTTTATCTTGGTGCATAAATTGTTTCTAATGTGCAACACATTCTTAATTTAGCCCTCACATCCGCATTATTACTATTTAAATGCCATAGCCTATCTGTGGCACTGTTTGATGTATTCTGGATAGGAAGGGAGTTCTGCTCGAGCTGTATCAGATGTAACTCCATATGGCATTGTTGTGTGCAGCTGAGATGCTTGCCAGTTCCAATTTGGAACATGACATTCAATGCAAATATATCATGATACAACTGCATTGCAAGGATTTGAGCTGATTGCTGTGCTCTGCTGGTTATGGGAATATATGGTTACAGTGTTGAGGTTATGGAGTGTGCTTTTGTCTTCATTGCTGGATGAGATAGAGGTGCTCTGTATACTCAACTGTAACTTCTAAAAATTTCTTCATCTTGTGAGTGTGCAATGCACTAACCATTGTTTGAGTTGGCTAAGGAGGGGTTTGTTTGTCAGGTACCACCCAAAGAGAACATTTAGGGATGTAATATTGTACACACCTCATCTGAGGTGAAAAAAAAAAGGAAAAATAGTCTATGTTTCTGAGCTACCTGAGTCCTTGGTACCAAACTTAGGTCCTGAAGGTCCAACCAAAGGCAGAGGTATTTTTGAAAGGGTGGGTAAGGATGGCTGTGTGTTTGGGGATTTTGAATTTAAGGGCTGTCTTTCAAAATATTGGCACCAGATGCTTCAGAGCGGACAGGTGGTTGGTGGGTTGTTATCTTCCTCTTCCTCCTCTTTGGTACCAGCTAGTGGGCCTCGGTGACGCAGGGGAGATGACGCTGTGATCTGACAGGCTGGCCATACCTGCAGTGATGTGCAGTGATGTGCATTTCCTGCCCCTGCCTTGGGGCAGGCTCTGGCCTGCTGACTTTTCCTGTATGATTGCAGTGTTAGTGTGCTGGACCCTTGTAAATGCCATGTAGGATTTGCCTTTCCTGCATCTGTTGGCATATCATCATCCGTGTTCTTTCACAGAGTTTTCCTGAGTTTGTTCCTCCTACATCCTGCATGTCAGCATCTTCATGGCTTCTTGGAAACACTGCCTTGTGCTTTCTGTCTTCAGCATCCACAGATCATCCTGGGATTATGATCTGTACCAAAGATTATTGTAGGCTTCATGAAAAGAAAAATAAATCCCATCAGTTTCACGTAATGTGCCATTTATTTTGACCCAGTGTTTAGATGAGCTACAAATGCAAATATGTCCAGAATTGCTTGTAATAGGATGGGAAAAACAGTTGTAGTAGCATGCTATATATACAGCAGAGTTTCTCCTGAAAAAGGAGGGAAAAAATAAAGGATCAGAAGTAAAATAAGCATATACCCTATTGTTTGTAGTGACAAGTAAAATATATCAGTAATTTAGAGGTCACTGAGACATTTTCAGGATATTACTTCTGAAAATAATGATATTTTTTGCCTGTTATTTTAGAATTTCTTAACATTATTTTGCAAGTGAGAAAAAATTCATGGTAAAAATAAATAATTATCATGGAAACACACTGGCATAGCAAGAACAGATGCTGATTAGGTCATCTTGTAAGTGACTTAAAAACACCACTGCAGATGGGTACAGAACTGACAGCCTATGCTGTATCACTGGTAAGTTGCATAAGCTGCTAGGGAACAAGAAGTGTGGACATTAAGAGACAAATCTGGGATCCTGGAAACTCTTATAGCAGGCTGTTCTGTTGTCAGTAACAGTCCAGGATGCCTGAAATAAAATCCATTTTTCATAACTTGTTGGCAAGAGATTTTGAAAGAAATTTCTGACATGTTTTCAAGCTGTGTGCAAATCAAAAGGAGTATTACTCTGAAATCCACATGATCAAATGTTCAATTCATGTGATAAAATATTCTAAATCCTTCTTAAGGGGATTCAACTAGTTAGCAGATGCTGCTTGACACAGTTAGAATTGCAGCAACAGAGGTGCAAACTTGGTGGCTTGTCTGCTGACAGCTGTGTAGCTAAGTTGGGAGTAAACCAGTATTGGACATGACTTGTAATATATTTAAGTTCCTAATAATTTACCACCTACAGGGTATGAGATGGCTCAACTATTTTGTGTATGGAGCTATTTAGAGAGATCCTGACCTGGCATGCAAAGCATCATGTGAGAGACTTTGTGTTAGAGTGTGGCAATAATACTGGATTTGAATGACTGGAAAAAGAAAGTTTTCCATATAAAGAAGGGTTATGGCACCAGAGGTTGCTTCAGCTCTGAGTTTTCAGTAATTTGCAGTGACAATTCTTTCCCCTTGTGGCCTGTTTGTCTAGTTTTGCTTATTCCAGCTGCCTGTTTGCTCAGGTGAAATGTAAAGAAGGAGGTTTAGCTTTTTGTGTCTACTGAAGAACCGTGTGTGTGGCTGCTGGATGAATGCTGTGCCACGAAAGAGGGCAGTTTTGCTTGCACTCTTTGGCATTGTGTTAATCACTGCTGGTATTACTGCTAATGCTAATATTGCTTCCAGTCTGTGTTCTCAAATTTGAAGTTAGGACTGCAAATAACATGTGATGACACTAAAGATTGTAAGTTTTAAGTAATTAGGAGAGTTTTTATCTTTTTGTTTATAAGACTTTTGTTTCTTTTATTTTCAAACTTAGGTCTTCCTGGCAGGAGCTTGTAGGGTAGAAACTTAAAAAAAACCCCAAAAAACAACTGAAAGCTGAAGTTTCCATGTAGCTGTCTGGACCAAAGCATTTTTTAAAAATGCCACAAATGAAGCAATGCTAAATTGATCTTTGAACTTTCTCCCAAGTAACTACTTTTTTTGTACTGCATGGTTTTTTACTTGACTGCATGGTGCTTTTTGTGCTTGTGTGATAACTGTGTCACTTTAAAGGCACATGTTTGATGAATTACATGTTGCTTGGTTTACTGGTCCTATAAAATGCTCATGAAAGTTACCAACAGGACCGACCTCCAACAGTCTGAGAGAGAGAAATGATTCACTGAGTATAATCTATGATGGTTCTGCCCCATAATTTTCTGAACACTTTGTATTTCTGTTTCATTATTGCTTATAAAGATTAATATGACCAGATCCCATTTTATTTTACTTTTACATAAAATTTTCTCGTTTTTTCTATTGCCCCTTTTTTTTTTATTACATCTTTGCATATGTGGGAAAAAAGCTTTACTTTATATTATATTAACTGTTCATTCACAAAACTCACCTTTGTGAAGATTTGCATCTATGCAGTCATTCTGACTAAAGTTTCCTGTGTGAAACAAGGAATTTGCATTTCAGTTAAAGAAAACAGAATCTGTTTTGGTGTTTTCTGTTTTTCCCATCACCATGGTATCTTAGCACGTGGTAATTTTTGCAGGCTGAAAAAGAGCAAACCAAGTTTAATAAGAAAATAGAGACATATGACAAATTTACTTGATAATGCAGTAGAGTTTAAGAATCTCCACATGGTAGACTTTGGATTAAAATGTGTATAAATTCATTAACCCCAAGCTAATGTAGGTGCAAGTAAGAGATACTCACCTATAACATTACTCTCTGAAAATTTTGCTGGCAGAGGTGATGTCTGGCATGCTGCACACCCAGTGAGCAGTGGAAATCAGTGTAACTTTGAGTTGTGCTGGTACACGGTAGCATCCTGAAAATAATTACATTACCCAAACCTCTGTGTGAGAGATGGTTCATTCTTCTCCTTTTGCCTTTGTCTAAATCCATGCAATTTGTCGTCTTGCTGCCCTGCCTTCATGGGTTGTTCATAGAGACTTCTAATATGTTTCAGGTTTTACTTCTAAATCACAGAATCACAGAATAGTCTGAATTGAAACGGACTCAGAAGGATTGAGTCCAACTCTTAAGCTAATGGTCCATACAAGGATCAAACCCATGGCCTTGGCATCATCAGCAGCATACTCCAACCAACAGAGCTAATGAAATCATATAAACACCAAAATGCACAAAACCTAGCATCAATTTTCTACTCTGAGTTTCCCTAAGACTGATGTTCTTTTTCCATTGCTTTGTCACTGTCTTAACTCCTGCTTTGAATTGACAAAAAGATTGGGATGAGCAGATTAGCCAGGTGTATAATAATTTTACTGTAATGGATTATGAAAAAATGAGGAAAGGTTGGAATGACAGAAATAAAACAGAAGAATATGGGTCAAAAAAGATGCATTTTCAACAATTAATCTGATTTTTAAAAGGATTGGGTATAGAAACAGAAGCTGGTGGTAAAATAAGGAAAAGCATAATCTAGCTTGAATATTTAAAGTTGAATAAAACTTGTAACATCTAGATTAATTATGAAACAATTCTTGGAAACATACAGGAGTACACATATGTTGAATGGAAAAAAGTCATTGTTGTGTTTACTAGAATGTCAAGCTCAGGGCTGTTGGCAGACTGCTTTAACTAATTTATGCCTTTGTATTTCAGACCGATAATCCTTGTTTCAGAACTTTTTTCAGTATTTGTAACCATCATCCTTTCCCAGATTCCCAAATTTCTTAATATATTAGATTTTTATGTAAACAGGGATTCTGTTCCACATTGACAGATCTACTTCAGTGTGGATATGGTGGGACTAAGTTTTTCTACCACAGAAAACATTTAGTTTTGACTGTCTTTATTATGGAAGGTAAATTCAGATGATGCTCTGAACAGTACAGGGTGAAAAATTTTCGTTGCAACAAATTCTGGAAAGTGGGCCTTAGTTTTCTCTAGGGACATTTGCAAATTTGTGTGACATCTGTAATACCGTTTGTGCAAGTCTCATCCCTGGAGCAAAGAGGATTTGTATTGTAGTTATGATTTGTTACCAGATTTAAAATATCAACAGTCTCAGTGAGACTGGATCAGATTGGATGGCTTACAGAGGAAGCTCACTTTCTGCGTGATGATTTCCTTCTGTGGTGAGTCTTCAACTATTCTGAGAAAAACTGGTGTTGTCGAGTGGAAAAATGGTGGCTTTTCCATTGGTAATATGTAGGCCTTGGCACTACACTAAAAGGCAGAGGAAGGGAACCTGGGAAGCTGCTACTCTGGAGGTGAAATTTAGGGAAGTATGTGAGAGATTGCCTATCTAGCATGTGCAGTGCTGCTAGTCCTTCTTTCGTGTAGGAGTCCCACTATTTGGCAGATACCCAAACTGGGATGTGAGATGTTTGTAGTGTACTGCTGCAAACTTTGATATGAAAATGAGAACTTTATTAGGTGAAGTGGAACCTACAATGCAGTGTGAGGTTTTACAACATTAAGCAAGACTGCTTAGGGGTTGCTGTAATACAGGCAGTAAAGTAATAACCATAGCTGATCAAAATAGCTCATACAAATTAGCATAACATAGCTTTAATTCAGTGCCTTTCCCCACTAACTCAAGTGTGGGTTAGCTATGTCACAGGAAACTGCACTGTTTATGTCTCTGATTTAATACAATGATCAGGTACCATGAGGATGAACACACATAAAAGAGTATATAGATTAACAAGGGGCATTAAACTTTGTGGAGCAAAACAGAAGAGGATTGTCCAAGCATTGAGCATTTTTAAAAAATGTACAAGCTTCATTCTGCATGACCTTTTTTTATTGCTACCCTTAAATAAAAGAATTGAGCTTATACTTTATCCTTTGGGCTGATAGAACTGAAGTGCAGATAACCAAGAAATATTCTATTATTGTATCAAAAGAACATGGACCTTGACTAAAAGAAAAGATAAGACCTTTCATGTGAGCCTTATCTGTAGGTTTCTGTATCTGCTTCATCAGCTGGAATAGCTTCTGAATAAAACGAATGGAAAACATTTTTACTCATGTTAGGCAGGTAATGCATCTCTTGGCTCTTGAAGAAATGGTAATATGAAGGAAGTTAAACGTGAAGGATGAAGGAGGTTCTGTCAAGTTTGTTCCTCATCTACAGCCTGAGCCTCTCTTTGCGTTTCTTCTTGAGTTTCTCTTTGAGTTTCTTCTTTGTTGCCAAGGAGAAGATTCAAACTAAAATTGTAGGGCTGAAGGATGAGGTATGTTCAGCAAGGTAATGTAATTCTGAGAACTGTTTCCGTCCAGTTGCAACTGTTAAAACTGTAAACTGCACTGACTTCAAGAAGACCAGCTTCAGTATCAGAGTTGGTAATGCAGGTATTCAGCCAGGAGAGGTATTCAGACTTTGTGCCTTAAGGGGTTGAACTTAGGAGCTAAATGGGGATAAAAGGTTCCCCATGGAGTCAGTATGTTCGAGGGTGCCTCTGCAGAACAACTCAGACAAGAGGCATGCATCTCTATACCAGTCTCGTAGAGAAAGTAGGTGCCTAACACAGACAACCAAATTTAGATGTCTAAAAAAGACTGTGTGAATACTATCCTAGAGTGTATGTTGCCATAGACACAAGGAAGACAATCTGCATCCCGTGAAGTATTTCTGCCTCATAATGGTTTCATTGAATAACTGTTGTAGTGTTTGGTCTTCGGTGAAAACAGGATCATCAGTCCAGTCAGGGCATTGGCATTACTTTTGTGTTTAGGAATATTTTTTTGGTAACAGAGCCAATGAAGTAATATATGTACTAAAGCCTCTTTCAGTGAAGCTCTGTCTAATTTCACCCACCCTGAAACTCAAAAACTGGGATTGAGAGAGTACTCATGTAGGCTTCTAATGTGCCTTTTTCATGAAAAATCTTTTGGATCCCATGTGTTATCCTTTATTTTTACTGCAGCCATGTTGCATTTCTTTTCCTGCACTGTGCCAGATGTTTGATGTTCAGTCTCTCTCTGCATATTTTTTATTTAATGGAAATGGGAAAACTTCCCCCCTACCCTGTTCCTCGTGAAATAGGAATAATTAATATAAATCCATTGCCAAGGGCCTAGTATTAGGAGGAATTTACTCCTCTTCCAGTAAGGTTATATTGTGACTGTTCCTAACAAAGATACCTTACTTCTTTAGAAAAGCAGTTGTTACTGGCAACAGCCTGGGTATATTATGAAATCGACCACCAGTCTGCTTAATGTGCCATGTTAAGTGACTGCTGTGTGATATTTACAGCCACATCTCTTATATCATATGAAAGCAGGTTTTAATTAGAAAATTTAGGGCCTGTTTGTTGTCGCTATGTTGGCTTCGACAGAATTAACTTTGGCACTTTGTTTACATGGAGGGGTCAGTGAATTGCTGAACCTGCTGTCTGGTCAGATGGGAATCACAGCCCTCCCTCAGCAGCACAGGAGCCCTTGGTGTTTTCTGAACGCTGAGCAACCTTTCTAACAATGTCTTCAAGGCTCTAAATCTTTCTGTGTAAAACTATTGCAAGTGGTGTTTGCAGAATTAAATCAGCATAAAATTTATCTATGGCTTAGCGAGGTCACTGACCAACCAGCTTACACATAGTGATTACCTTGTACTTTCTAAAGGCTTATTAAAAGGTGAAATTTATATTTCGTCTTCATTAAAAGATTTTGAATCTCAGAACTTAAGCTCTTCAAGCCAAGCTGGGAGGCCTTATTGCAGCTGTATATATTGCATAAGCCCCCAGAGCGCAGGTTCTGTAGTTTATGCAGAAATCTTGGGGAAGAAGGATATAGTCTCTAACTGACAGTTGTGTTACAGTCAAAACACAACTCGCGTCTTCATAGCAGACCTGACCAAATTTCTTGTCTGCAGGTTTTTTACTTTCCAGTTAAGTAAGATGGTTTATTTAGAGATGATACCAGTACTGACTGGTCCCTTGTGGCCTCGTTCAAATATACATTGCACTATTGCACTTGGTTGTGGGCAGACAATAGCTTTCCCTCCCCAGAAAGGATGCATACCTTCCTTTTCAAAGTGTACAGTAGTGGGCAGGTATGGGAGAAGAGGAGGCAGATGACAAGCAGATGACTGTGAATGCAGGTTCAAAGTATTAATGTATCTGACTTCTTTGAATTAGGGATTAGAAGAGAGGTTCTTGTTTCTCTGATGCTGCTCCATACTGCTGAGTATTGACAAGAAAACAGGAGTCTTTTTTTTCATACCAAATGAGACCAATGGTACATTACAGCTGGACTTGCTGGAGGCAAAAGGCACAACACTCTGCTTCTGTAATTCTATTTTGTATGAGCCTCACAGTATATCAACACTGTGTGTAGAGCAACCAGTTGCAAAAGATAAAGAAAGAAATGTTGCATTTCTGAAGTTTCACAAGCTTTATAATAAATTAATTTAAAATATACAAATAAGGTGCAAGTGTTACAGCTTGACTGTCACTTCAGTTTAATGGGAGCCTTTTTTGAACAACCTAAATTACCATGTGGCTGCTACCAAGCACCAGTAATTTCCTGTCCAGCCCCCATGTGAAAACTCTTGTCATTGGTTGTGTTTTGCTTTTGACCACCAGAAACCTCAGCCATTATTGTGTTTGCTGTGGCTACATGTGCAGCAACCACAGAAAGTTGTTTCAAACCCACTGGTCAAAATTCTGTTTCTGCTGGTCATAGCTTTAACATGATTTTTTGTTTGTGCTCTTGTGTTCGCTTTGGCTTTCAGAGTTGAGTGAGATAAAGTTACGTTTTTAAGAAGAGATTTTTTTCATTTTCAAACACTAGTAGGAATGGATGACTGACTGTCTCCTTAGTTCTGAATTTGGACAGTGAGGCTAGAGCAACAGGTATCATTAATATTTGCTGGGTTTGATATACTGTAGGATTCCAGTTACTGTAGCAGCCTGAAAACGTGAATAATTTGGCTTGTGGTTCATACTCAGAACTGGGAAAATCTCCAATCTGAAATTTGCAATGGAAGATATTAACACAGTAAAAGCGACTAAAGAAAATTTCATTTGGACATGAAGGGTTAGCCTCTGTTAAGACAGCTGTGTCTGTACGTCCCTTGAAATCTTGCTTTGCTATAAGAGTAGGATGTTCTGTCATATGCACATTGGGAGGATTTGGGAATTTACCTCACTGTATCTTCTCTGCTACTATCTTCAATCTCTCCTTTTCCCTATCAAATTCTGAACAACCTGTCAGAGAACAGATACTCCTGAAAACCCACTATTACCAATGGAAAGATTATATTGCAAGGTGGGACGGAGGAATGAAGACACTTCACAATATCTATCTAGTTATGTTATGAGGCTGGGAATGAAACCTTGCTCATCATAGTGAAAAAACACCTCTGCAGGCCGAAGCAGGACTACAGTAATTTCTGCCCATTGCAGCCAGGACTGTGACTACTCTGAGAAGCTGCTCTCATAAATCTGCCCTCTCTAAAAACTGCCTTGTTGAGTATGGGTTGCCTTTGTGGGGGATCTGAATTAGTGCTGGAAAAGGCAACATCCACTGTGAAAGAAAATGCTGAACTGGACTTCAGCAATTTGTTTTGCCATTTTCTTAACCTCTTGAGATTCAGAGAAAATATCTCTTCTTTTCGCTGTACCATTGCTTTCTTAACCTTGAGCTGTGCTATATGGATGGAACACATGCAGAGCTGCAGATGAGACTCATGCATATGTTCTGATGGAACACATGCAGAGCTGCAGATGAGACTCCAAGTGTAATCTCTGTAGGTTTAACAGATTTTTTCTTTCACTGTTAGAAGATGATAATGCTAAAAAATCATCACTGTTGTTTAATACCCATGAGCTGAGGTTGTCTGGATCTTGAAGGTAGAGTTTAGCTGTTAACACCTGCTAGCTAATGAGGCAGTTAGTAATGTTTTGTTATCCCATCATTATACTCTTGCTTTGTACAATGGGAAGCTTGCTCCTCATCCACTCCTGGGATAGCCCAGCTGGGCTACTGTTATTTTCCTTTGGGAGCTCCCAACCTTGATCGCTGTGCCTCCTGTGTGGAGCAGATATGAAGTGGTTGCCTGTGGATGTGGGATCATCCTGGAGCAAATCCTTGAGTCGCCTTGTTTCCAACTGTGGGACCTTATCCCACCTCTGCGACCGAGATGAATCAAACAGCAAACTTGACCAAAAAAGCTGAGCAACACAGGTGCAATTTGACCACTTGGAAGGCAAATTAAAAAAAAAAATTTGAGGTGAATCTCCACATAAAAGATCATGGGATTTTTAAGAAAACAGTGGGCTTCCAGGTAGGAAGATGGCTGGATAACTGACAGGTTTTACTGTAAGTGGGCACTTAGTTTGGAAAAGAAGGTGCCTGACTGTGATGTTGTTTGATGAGGGTTTGTTTCTGATTTAAGAAGAGACATGCAAGATAGAGGTATTGGCAGAGACATGCACACTAAATTTATTTATTGCTAAATGAACATAATCATTCTTTGAGAGCAAAAAGTAGTGCAGATACTGTATCAGCCCCTTATAGGATGGGAGTGATTACCTCTCAACCAAGAACATAGACAAGGCAGGGATCTTTAATGCTTTCTTTGCATCCATCTTCAACACTGATGATGGGCTGAGGGAGTCCCAGAGCCCTGAGCTGGAGGACCAGGACAGTGAGAATATTCAGCTCCCAGCTGGGCCTGAAATTGTGAGGGATCTGCTGCTCCAGCTGGATCCCTGTAAATCTGTGGGGCCTAATAGGATTCATTTGAAAATACTTAAAGAGCTGGCAGATGTCATTGCAAAACCTCTCTCAATTATTTTTGAATGGTGTCGGTAATCTGAAGGGGTCCCAGTTTACTCGGAAGCTGGCGAATGTTGTTCCAATTTTCAAGAAGGGCAAGAAGGAGAACCTTGGACACTACAGGTCCGTCAGTCTCACTTCAGTGCCTGGTAAGGTTATGAAGAAGATTATTTTGGGAAGTATTGAAAGACACCTGAAGGACAGTGCTTTTACTGGTCATAGCCAGCACAGTTTCATGAGGGGAAAGTCCTGCTTGTCAAATCTGATTTTCTTTTATGACAAGGTGACACACCTGGTTGATCAAGGGAAGCCAGTAGAGGTAACCTTTCTGAATTTCAGGAAAGCTTTTGATACCGTCCCTTACAGGATTCTTTTGGACAAAATGTCCAGCATTCAGCTGCATGAACAAACACATCATGTGGTGGGTGAACAATTGGCTCACGGGTTGGGCACAGAGGGTTACAGTGAATGGGGTGACATCAGACTGGCAACCTGATATTAGAGTTCCACAGGGCTCCAACCCCAGCCCTGTGCTCTTCAGCATCTCCATAAACAATTTTGATGGGGGCTAGAAGGGATGCTAAGTTTACAGATGATACAAAACTGTGAGGAGCTGTTGACTCACTCAAAGGCAGGGAGGCCCTGCAGAGAGACCTCAACAAATTAGAGCACTGGGCAATCACCAATAGAATGAAATTCAAAAAAGGGAAAGTGCAGGATTCTGCACCTGGGACAGGGCAATCCTGGGTGTACAGACAGACTGGGGAATGAGACACTGGAAAGCAGTGCCATGGAAAGGGCCCTGAGGGTCCCGGTCCAAGGCAAGTTGAACAAGAGCCAGCAGTGCCCTGGCAGCCAGGAGAGCCAGCCATGTCCTGGGGGCATCAGGCACAGCATCACCAGCTGGGCAAGGGAGGGGATTATCCCACTGTGCTCTGCACTGGGACAGCCTCACTTTGAGTGCTGGGGGCAGTTCTGAGATCCACAATATAAAAAGACCTTAAACTATTACTGTCCAGAGGAGGGCAACAAGGATGGTGAAAGCCCTTGAGGGGAAGTCCTGTGAGGAACAGCTGAGGTCACTTGGTCTGTTCAGACTGGGGGAAGAGGAGGCTGAGTGGAGACCTCATTGCAGTCTACAACTTCCTCATAAGAGTAAAAGGTGGGGCAGACTGATCTCTCTCTGTGGTGCCCAGTGACAGGACCCAAGGGAACTTCACTTCCTGAAGTTTTGTCAGGGGAGGTTTGGGTTGGGTATGAGGAAAAGGCTCTTCATCAAGAGGCTGTTTGGACACTGGGACAGGCTCCCCAGGGAAGTGGTCACAGCCCCAAGCCTGACAGAGTTCAGGAGACCTCAGACAATGCTCTCAGGCACATGGTGTGGTTCTTGGGGTCTCCTGTGCAGGGTCTGGAGTTAGACTCAATGATCCTGATGGGTCCCTTCCAACTCAGCTTATTCGGTGATTCTGTTCTCCTTTCTGTCTTTGTTTGTAGGTGATCTGACAGGGACTGTTTCACATAGACCCAAAACAAGACAAACGAGGCCCAAATGCTGGGCCAGCAAGCAGAAGATAGCTGATAGTCACACCCCATTTTGCTCCACAACTGAACTGCAAATGCATTGTCCCCCTTTCTCCTCAGGGTGTTTTCTAATTTTTCCTGTTTCTTTCTTAGTTCCATATCCTTTCCTTTCTAACTCTTCTCCAGATTTAACAAAAATAGCCTTAATTTATTTTAATGGTCCATAATTCTGTGAATGTTGCATCTGTTTTTGTACAAACTGTTCCAGTTCAAAGGGGAGCAGTTCTCAGAGAGGTTGCTCTCCACTTCTGGATGCTGATGTTTTGTCTGCTGAAAATTTGACTTTTCTGGTCACTGGTAAAATACATTTGGAAAAATATGGAGCATCTGTTCATAACTTGTCAAGCAGATGGAGCCAACTAAGTGAAAAAGCATTTTTATGCCCATAGCCCCTTTAAAGCATTGCCTTCCAGCTGCTTCTTTCTTTAGAAAGGGTGTCTTGCAGACGACATACTGAGTTAACTGGAGTTTCTTTTGGTACGTCCAAATGCCTGCAATCAGATGATGAATTAACTACAATACTGAGTCTGGATAATAATCTGAATAATTTTCTATAATGCTTAAGCAGACTTAATTGAACGAGTCAGATCACTGTATTTTGTGCAGAGGAAAACTGAGTTTTCTGGTTGAAGGAAGTGCCTTGGATATGCCCCTGAAGTAGTGAGTGAACAGGATGATACAATTTAGACATTTAGAAAAATTTTGACAGAGTTCATCACAGAAGATATTCATGTAATAGGATAAGTACTTATAGGGCAAAAGGCAGTGGTGCATAATTATTTGGCAACTGGCTGAAAGATGCAAGTAGGAATTTCTATTGGGAATTTTCATAGTGGTTCAAATATTGTAGCATATTTGTTCCTGATGATTTGTTTGAACACTTTGCCTGTGTTAATGAAATTAAGTCTGACCATTAAGGTAAAAGCCACGGATCTTATTGTCAGTTAAAAGGAGTGTTTATGTAGAGCAGTAGTAAGCTAGGTATTTAGAATATTGAAATATTTCTTCTCCTGAAGTCGGAGATAGCCAACTAAACTGAGAGGCAACACATTTTGCAAAATGATAAGTAACCCTCTGTACAAAATGTAGCTACCTGCAGTTTGCAGAGCTTGCAAAAGAAGACCAAGTTTAAGCATGCAGGAATACTTGCCTTCACTTCCTTTGGTGAAGGAACTCCATTAAGTCTGGCAGGCTGTTGCTGGTGACAATCCTGCAGCGTTCAGAGCAGCCGTGCCTGCTGATGCTGGGAGTGCATTGCACAGCGTGGAGTGAGTGGAAGTCAATGTGGTCTGACAGCTTCTTTGCCTTCAGTGACAGGTTCTCTCTGCAGATGTCTTTCCAGGTGTTCCTCTTCTGCAGCAGGGCAGCTATCTTACAGCACAGCAAGCCTGGAGAAGGGTCAGAGTTTTAAACAGAAGATTTGGGCTGTTTGTTTGAGCATATCTTTGAAGATGGGGGTGTTCAGGTGGTCTTTGTGGCTATGTCAGTTCTGTGCTAGTGCTCACTTGTCTGATTTTGGGAGAGTACACACCCTAAAGCAGTCTGTTTAAAAGCAGAGCTGCTGTCGAATGAAACAGGGAGAAACTTTTTTGTGATTTCGTATTCTTGTAGTAAACTGAATTTGCGTACTTGCAAAAGCAGAAGTTTCTTTCTCTTTTATTTTTTTCTACCACTGTTGCATGCAGCAAATGCTCTTTCTGCCTTGCTAGTGGTTGCACACTTCCTCCCTCTGCCCCCCTGCCAGCAACCTCAGCTTTACACCCAAGCTGCAGAGTTTGGCTGTATGAAGGAGAATTTTGTTTTTCATCCTCTAAAAATCCAACTCTCTTCTCTATTTACCTACCTTTGAACATAAACGTAGTGTATATAAAATGATTGCAGGCAGACAACCAACTATTCTTCTGAGTCAGGACAATAAGGAATTTAAAAGACTTTTATATAAAATTTGGGCTATGACTCAAAAATCTCTTTCTCTGCCCTTCTTCTTTTCCTTCTTAAGTCCTCAGCTTTGCCATCTGCACTCTCACTAGGGGCTGGGATTTGGCTATGTGTGAAGCAGGGTAAGAGAGCTGAAAAATCATCCTAGGAAAAATTGCTACTAAAGGTGTTCTACATTTGAATGGTAAGTGCTGAAAAGGAAGCACTTCCCTGCTTCCCTTAGTGACTTTATCATGACTGCTGCTGCTATTTTCCTGTGCTTTATGTTTACCTTCAGGTAGATTCTGCTAGTACTAGAGAAATATTTCCACTTCTACCATTTACATTTATAAATCAACTGTCTTTCCTTTTCAAAATTTCAGAAACTCCTTAATAGTAACTGTTGAGTAAACTGGGCTCAGCCTTTTAAACATTCTCTGTCCTGCCTTTTTAGCCTGGGTTTGAAGAAGAGTGTGTATGGGCTTTTTCTTCCCCATGAGGACAACGCGAGCCAAAGCGTTCTGTAGCCGAATTCCATTCTCTCCTTTTTGGCAATCGCACAGAATGGCTTATGCTATGTGGAGTTTGGTGCAATTCCACTGGAATTTGCTAGAGTTGCACTGATTTATACCTGGTGTGAATCTCATCTTTCCAAAATATTACTGATGCAACAGAAATGCAGAGCTGAAAATTCCTCAACTAAGCAAAGTGATCTTTCTTTTGTTTTGCAGTAAGTTAATAGGTTATTGTTATCCCTGAATCTTTATCACTAACTTCAGTTTTCATTATCAGCTGGAAGAAGTTGAAATACTTTCAAGCGTATCAAAATAAGATCATTATTCAGTAGTTTTTGGTAGAGTGGAATCCCTGAAACCTTGTTATGACTATTTTGGAAGCTGCCAGAGCATTTATCTCAAAATTGATAGGCTGCAAAGCTAAACTTTCCAGTTGCTGGAATAGATGTTAGTATTCCTGTGAGCAACTTCCCTGTCTTGCTTCCAGTGGCAGTTTTTCAACAGGGACTCAGAAGGGATTGTAGTTGGAAGTACTCTCTTCTGATTGGAGCTTTGGGGTTTGTTTGGGGTTGTTTTGTTGACTTTTTTTTATGGTCATGTCACCCAGGCCTTGTTTTACATGACAGAAACTTTAGTTTTATGTTGTTTTCAGAGTATGAATCTCCTTATTTTGAGATAGTGCCCCTCTTTTACCTGCAAACATCCAGGCAGTCCATAGTCTTGGACAAGAAGGATACTCATGACTAAGAAAGACGTCAGTCACCGAGTAACAAACTTTTCATTTCAGTCTTATGTGATGTCATTTACTTCCTTCTTCAAATCTTAGTTCTGTCCTTAGGCAGCTGAAGTTTCACACCTAAAGGCTGTTTTTCTACAGGAGTTGAACTAATTCCCGTATTTGTCAGGCCTTGTAGTCAAAGAACTGCAACAGAGAATAGACCATTTATAGTAGGTATTTGTTTGCAATTGTCCCCAAAATGGACATTACTACATCGTTCTAAGGGTGCGTTTGCCTTTACAACACTCCCTGCCTCATAAAGAGCCTGGATTTTTCATATATGATGGGGAGAGAAAGCAAAGTGAGAGACTGTGAAGGTAATGGGCAAATCTGTTGGAGAGACATCTGTAAAAGAGCCAATACTGTTTATGGCAACAGTTTCAGGTCTTGAAGGTTAGTGGGATACCTTCCTCGGAGTTTGGCAACCAGCCTGTTGTACTAGGATGTGCTGTGTAGTTCTCAAAACAAGGATCCACTTTATTTTCATGCAACTGTTTTCTTATCAGCAGCTAAATAAATTAGATCTAGATGTGTGGCTTCTAGGATTCTGTGTGTTGTGAGTTAAATTTGCTGCTGCAGCCAGTGTAGTTCATTGTAAGTTCAGTATGTTACTGAATATTTATGAATGAATATTTTTTGTGTTTTACAATGACATTTAGCAATACATTACAGCTAGAGCCAAATAAAATAAAACCTCTTACAGAAAGAGCAGACTTGGGGGAATATATCTCATCAGATTCTTGCTTTTCTTTGACAGATAGTTTGGGGACCTGTTCTGGAGTTTTTATAAATTACTTGTTTGCGGATCTGGCATAAAATCCTGGCCTTGCTGAAGTTAATGAGTGTTTTACTGCTGAGTCTAGCAGTGGTAAGACTGGAATTCTTGCTTCTACTCTCCTGTCCTTCTCTGTTCCTGTGTGGGAGGTGCAGGGATGCAGACAGGGAGAAGGCAGGTCTTTTCCCTTCAGCTCAAGAAGTGACTGCATGGAAGGATTTTGGGAGCTGGACTATCTGTAGAGTATAAACTTTTTTCTATACCCTCTGCTCCCTATTATTTTTCCATAACTCTCCCTCCCACCTCCCATGCACTCTGTCTCTGAGATTTTCTGTGGAGAGCAGGGAAGGAAAACCTTGGAGGAAAGATTGCTGGCTGTTAGCTGAAGCAGGTTCTGCCTTAAACGTTTACATTTGCTGAAGGAAGGAAGGAAGACTGTTTAGATTTGCCTGCTCTTTAAGGGTCTGGACAATCTTTGCATTTACTTTTCTGTATCAATACAGTAAAACCTGATACAGAGGTTTTAAACTTGACCCTCATGCAGTGTTCTATCCAAGTGCTGACCAATCTGTTTTAGCTCTGTATGGTAAGATTGTTTTCTTTGCTGCCAAGTTTGATCCAAGGGTCTTACTCACCTACATTCTTGGAAACTCTTGTTTTGGGCTCGGAATACTTTTGATAATTATTTTTTCTGATGATTTCTTTAAAATCACGCTTACTGACTTTCTTTGACCTCACAGGTTCTGTCCTGCCCTTCTCTATTGCTGCAATAAATTGTTTTAATTTGCTGGAAAATGTTTTTACTGAGATCTTTATATTTATAATGGCTCTTTTCAGGCTAAGGTAGAAATGAATAGCATATGGCTATTGTGAGAATAAAATATTAATTTTGGCAAATTTAGTCAATTCACCGTGGGTGTTCTTAGCCTTTAAAACAAAATTATCACATATTTGGCACAACTATCAAGCGCCTGGGTTTTGACTCTAAGCCTTAATCACCAAATGAAGAGAGCAATGTATTATTAACATGTTAGGAAGAGACAGTAGCTATGACTGTGTGAGCTGAGGGTGGGTGTTCTACATGGCTGCTACATAGTAGAAAAGAGGACATTGCAAAGTTAGGGCAGTCTGCAGCAATTAAAGCACTCAGAATGGGCTGGTCGCCATGGTGTGTTTGAATCGAGCATGCCAGAACAATGAATTTAGAATCTAAACCTAAAAATTTGCAGGTGATGTTTGATCCCATCCTGAATATTCCAGTGTATCTTGGTCCATTGTTGCTATCAAATCTCAAGGAAAAAAGAGATTTATGCTTTGAAAAGCGGCAGAGGAAAATCAGTTGGTTAATTAGAGACCCGCTGATCATAAATACATGCATAACACAGCATCTAACGGGCAATGCTGAGTGACAGCAGCATAGGCAGTATCACTTACGACTTCATTGCGCAGAGTGCTGATAGCTCCTGCAGAATCCTCTCCTTGGGAAATGAGGAAAGTCAGGGTTACATAGGAGGGCATTTGAGCTTTTTTTTATCTGCGTGGATACATTTGAGTCACCTTCATTCATTTCTGAGTGCTTCATGCCTAGTCTGACTGCAATCCAGAATGACATTTGCATTTCAGATGGCATGTTGTGACCCAGTGGTGTTATTGATGATGAATCTCATTTTCATGAGCATTAACAAAGCAGGGCTTCATAAAGTATGTCAGTGCCTCTGTGCTTCACTGGAGCATGATCTTCCATAGCACCACCAGCTGATGGAAAATACAGGGCTGGGACAAGGCCATTTCCCTTTTGTTGTATACAATACGGTCTTCAAGTTGTGTCTGCTCTAAGATACTACATGTCCTTATGAAGGGATTGACGACGCTATTGAAGGAGACCCCAAAACTGGGACAGATCTCTATGATACCATCAGTGTTAGGGAGCTGAGTGGTGCTGTCAATTATGGATTCATGAATTGCCTTTGGCATTAGTATTTAAAAGCTGTGGAGCCAGCCTTGTAGGATTTGGACATCTTTTGCAGATAATGGGGAGTTTGTGAGGGAGCACGAAATGAAAACTTCTTCAACTACTAACATTTTTCATTCACATAAAACCTAGTTTCTGGAAAATTTAAACACTTTCTAAGAATACTTGGGAAACTACAATATTCTTGAGCTCTGCTTTTAACAGAGTAAATTAGATGCGTGTATTTGCATGTAGGTCTGTGCAGACAGACATTGGGTGGGAGTCAGATTGCCCAAAGGGAGAGCAAGTTTCAGTTACCCTGCATGTAATTTCTGCTCCCTGTCTGGACTGCTGTTTGGAAATAGTGTGATGGTGTTACTGACTCCTGGAGGAGAACATTGTCTTCTGTTGTCTCTCATATGCTAACCAAATATAAACCAGAGGAGAGGAAAAAGGATGGGGAAGGGAAGGGGAAAAGCCCATTTCTTAAACAAGATCTTGATCATAGATTAGGGTTTTTTTTCTGGAAACAAGTGTGCCACTACCAGAACATATGTTACGTTGTAACTTGAAGATATTTTGATAATGTGCAAAATGCTTTCCAAAACCTTTGTGTAAGGCATTCTGAGATTGAACCAGTTAACTACTACCAAACATTTCTCATTGGTTTTTGGCACTGTTTAAAGGATCCATGAAGCTTTCACTTTTTTTTTCCAAGGCCTTGTTCAAGACTGGAAATACTGGAAAGTATCTGGGAAGTGACTTGAAGCAATGGTTTTGTATCAAGCTTCATTCAATTGTGTGAATGTTGTGTAATGAGATTACTGGCAAAGCAGAATAATAAATTATGAATAGAAACTAAATGACTGTCTGTCTCATGTTCTGAAATAGCTTCAGTTCAGGAGTCAAGACTGATCTGGGCTTGTGAGCTGGTATTTTTATTTGTAACAAGAGCATAAGATTCCTTCAGGTGATTAAACTGTACAGTGTGGCAGCATCCTACTATACCAGAAATGGGTCTCTTGAACAAAGTGCTGTTTAACAGGGGTTAGTATTTCGATACATCCCCTGTTGTAGTGTCTGATCGACTCATAGAACACTGATTCTTCCAGGCTTTGTCCTAGGCTTCCAGTTTGTAAGTAAGGGCCATTGATTAGCACAGGAATGCAAGTGTGTGTAACCTTGAACCTGATTCTTCCAAGTGCTGGGTTTGTAATGCCAAACTCCATCCTTCATCCGGAGTGCTGCGTGTGTCTGGATCGCTGGGCCCTCCTGCCGCCCTCTACACGTTGCAGTCTGTGTTGGGGATGTGTCCATACCCTGCTCCTTCAGCCAGTGCTAGAGGGCAGAGTTAAACACAGGGATTAACATGATGACTGGCATCTGGCTGTTTCTTTATAGCTGTTCACAATGGAAAATTCATTTTCTTTTTTAAGCTGTAGCATTTTATGGAAGAACATGGGGTGATTATTTTTTTTTCTTGGGCGATGATTTCACTAGGTTTCTATGTTAGCTCTATTCTTACTTGAATGTTTGTAAGGCTAACACAAAAACTTCCTAAAGTGTTGTTTGTGGAATGATTTGAAAAATTTAGAAACGTCTTCATGCATTTTGGTTCATGTGTATGCATGCAGACATTTAGTTTCTTTCAAAAACTGGAAGATTTGACTTTTTAGCAGTTTTTTTTCCTTTTCTTGGAGTAATCAGGATGCTCTTTCTAGACCTGGTGTCATAGTGACCCTCCCTCTGATCATGACAGCTAGAATTGGAGCCCTCTTTAATTTGGAGTGTTTTTAATACTGCTCTAAGCTCCTGATTAATGTTACAGGAGGTTGGTTCAGAGTAAATTGAGATGCTCTCTCCTGCAGGATTTAAATGTGCTGTTTCCATTGCCACATCCTACTGATATAGTGGTGAAGGATTAAATTAAAGATCTAATTTGATATGGGGTCTAATTATAAGCCTAGGAGCGTTAAAAGCATATATTGCATTTATTATTCATTTAGTGTGTTTCTGAGGTACTGTAGTCTTTATTTACGGTTTAATGCATATGTTGGCTATATGTATGTGTTATAAATTCCTTTTCCCTTACTCCTGTGATCAATAAAGCCTGGTTTGGATTATTACTATTTTTTAAACAGAAAATGCAACTTTGAAAACCATGAAAAATACTGCAGTTTCCTTTCGATGAGAGCATATTCTATGCTTGCAAAAGAGCCAATATTGCCATCTAGTGGGAGTGAAGATTTTGACCTGTCATGCTCCTCCCTCTAAATGCCTGTTATCTAGCAGTTCTCTTGGAGGCATCATGTCTGTTTCTAGTGAAGGTGCAAGAGTTCTTCTCTTACTCCCAAACCACAGAGAAAGCCTCGCTATTTTATTGCTGAAGTTAATCCTGCCTGTATTGCTGGAAAATCAGGAATATTTTGCCAGTGTACAGATCCAAGTGTGGTTCTTTCCAAGCTGCTTTCTGAAGTACCCTGGCAAAGGAAGTGCAAGGCAGTGTTTCTATGCTATGGTCTGTCCGGGTGATGTTTGTCAGTGCCTTTGCAACATGCAAATGAATTTAAGCCTTTGAACGTGCCAATTTTTCTAACATCCCTAAAGACTATCAGAAAAATACATCTTTTTCAAGCCTTTGTGCAAAACATACATTGAAAGTGTTCTAGTATATATATGTGCAAAATCATACTGAAAGTGCTCAGTAAAACAGAGCAGGAGGTAGGATTTGGCTGAAGCTTTGGGATAAAGTGATTTCCAGATTGTTTTTTTCTCCCTTTTCCCCGGCTCTGTTTCAGATCAGGGCCCACTAGAGGTTTGTAGAGATGAAGATAGGATGACACCTGATTAAATTAATTTTTTTGTTGCTTTGTAACACTATGTTCAGCTTTTGTTGCCTTGTTACACGTTTTCTTCTGAAACTGCAGCTGGCTAGAATCGGCTAAGTAGCAGGTATTTTTCATGGATTTAATCATGGTGTTTAATTAATCTCCCTGCTTTAGTCATCAGTCTGCAGCTTAGCAATGCAGGGTCCTAATACCTAAACATTACTTCTAAGTGCATTTTAGTGATGGTTTTAGTTAATTCTCATGCCCAGTCTCTGGGGTTTTGAATCAAAGTGCAAAAAGAGAAATCACTAACACAGCTCTACCTCATTCTGCTTGTAAAGCACAGAACATTAGCAGAGAAATAGTTATGACAGTGTCACTGTTACAACTCTTTTCTCTCTTTCCATCTCCCCCCAGTCCTCCAGCAATTAACTGAATTCAATCTAGAGTGCTTTACATATCTCTTGTCAAGCAAATTGCTACCTGTCTTTCAGAAAAACCATGTGATCCAGAAAAGAGCCCAATCCATGTACTTTCATCATATCCAATACTCTTGACTCTTAATAATCTTTCTTAGCTTGAGGATATTAGTCTGTGTTTCATCAATTGCAACTGATATTGCAAAGCTGTTTTTGCATTCAGTGCTGCATCACTGCCGCTGCCCTGTTTTACTGTTTGTATTTGGGTGAGGCATGTATTGCATAATTTGGGAAGGCCAGGGTTGTGGATGGAGAGAATTTGTAAGTTCTAAATATTGAGTTGGCTTGGGATTAATGTCTGGGATCCAACCTGCTCATAAGAAGCACTGCGTGATGTTTGCTTCCTCTTGGAACAGGATTTTGAAGTAATCAGAATTATAGGTCCATTTTTGTTACAATGATGGTACTGCTCACATTTTACTTGTAGTGTGCAAAAGGTAAAACTAAGAAAAAATTTGCAATAGCACCTGATATCCATAATCAGTGCAAGAGAGAAGTAATTAAGGGAAGGCTGGCATACAAGTGGAGAAGTAGACAGAGAAAGTAAATGAGTGCCTTAGTATTGGATACTGGTGCAAACCGTGTGGTCATCACCCTTGGGCTTAATCTGTTCAGGTGGCATTCAGGGTTCAGGTGTCCCTCATTTCCCGTTTGTTTCTCTAGCCCTGCAGAATCAGGCTGTTCTGTAGCTGGGAATGAAACTCCTGGTAGGACAAAGCACTCCCCTGCTCCACAGAAAGACACTCTTGCATCTTCAAAATCTCTGGTAAAACTCTGTAACCTTAAGCCTTCTCACAGGCTTTATGCATTTTTGTAATGACCCTGGACCGTTCATATTGTTTCTTTGGGTAATTTTCCCAGTGTTTCCTGTCATTTTATTTCTTGTAGACTGTAACTTCTGCTGGACAAAGACTGTGAAGGCTGTATCTTATTTACTGTTGGTTGTCATCCAGTCTTGATTGATGATGATGTGCTTTAGTCTGGGTGATCACATTGGTTTATATTTCAGAAGTAATACAACTGCTGGAAACAGATTTTTCTTCTCAGAGCAATGTTTCTGAAGTATTTTCATGGTTTCTAAACCATCTTCTCTTCATCTTTCTGTGTCTGTCCTAGTATAAATATTTAAATGCTAAAATAATGTATTTAATAGTAATTCTCTGCAACCAGGAGAAGAAAAGAACAAAGCTGATAAGGAGTGCGAAAAAAATTAGCCAGCAGCCAATGGTCTTTGTTAAAGTAAATAATTTTTAAGAAGATAAAAGGTAATTAGAATTAATCAGCAAGTATTGTTACATTATTATGACAGAGAGCTGACAGAAATACTTGCAATTTTCAGATTTTACATAATTTGGCAAAAAAGGGTCAAAGTACTTTGAATTTTTCAAAATTTGTTTTATTAATATCTGATTCCCCCTCTTTTCTATGTGAAAAATATTTTATGTGAAGAGAAGTATATGATTGCATTTCCATATGTATGTTTTTTATTTGCTTTGCCATATTTTTCTTTGTTAGCATCTTTTGAAAAGACCTTTTTTTTTTTTTTTATTAGAACTGTATGAAAGAAATGGCTTGAAAAAAGGAGGAGTAGTTCTTCAATCCCTATTTCAAATCCCTCTGGATTTCTAAGGAGCTATTCCTCTCCAAAGTTGGCAAACATTTATGGATATGTTGCAGCAATAATAATTTCTATCTGCCCTCCATGCTCTTCTTTCTCAAAGAAGACACAGGTGTCCTGAAGCTATTACCTTGTTATTCTGGAGCCTGGAAAAGAACATTATTTAGAGAGAACAAAATTTAGCTCAAACCATCTGCCCAACTTTTCCTTTTAATTTTCCTGCAGGTTTTCCAATTCATCCTACACTCTGTACTTTTAGAGCTACATTGCTAATGTTACTTGAGCTTGGTTGGCTTATTTTTTAAAAAGAGAATTTGCATATGCAAATAAATATGCTTGAAGTTATTTTAAGGGATATGTAACATCCTTATTATTGCTATTCTCAATAAGCCTGAGAATAGCAGGGTACTAGGGCATTTTTCCTATTTGTAACCTTTTTCCCAGGGTGAATGTTGTGTTGTCAAGAACTTAGTAACATCTGCAACTCAAATAGTCTCATTTCCTCTTATCTGCTACTAAAAATTGAAAAGAGGGACATTTTTTTCTGTTTGTTGGTAGTGTGGTTTTGCCTTTCCCCAAATTACCATTTTTTTTATTCAAGGGGGAAATAGGATTGCATTTCTCATTTAATTACCTTATTTTATGGCTTGAAAAACCAAGACTTTGATTTCTTGAGCATATATTTTCCAGGTATATTAGCTATTTAAAGATCCTTCCTCCCTCCCTCTTTCTTTTTGAAATTTTCTTCCCTGATTATTGCTCCATAGCTTATTACTATTCATATAGAGTTATCCTCATGCTGCTCCTTGTATGTCTGCAAGGACACACATTAGATAGTTAAGACAGCAACTGAATGATCTGAATAATAATGTGAAATACAAGATCTAGGAATAAACCATATAAACAGGAAAAATTACTGCAGCTTCGGAATGGCTAATTATATTGCACTTCATGTATTTTATGGTACATCCTATCTGATATCTAATTATAAGTACATTTCCTATGCAATCTTCTTAATTTCTCAGGACCTTGTTCTGTCACCTGTACTCTCACTGAATAGTTCCTTTAAATGGTACCTCTTGGCTGTTGTCTGGTGCAGAAGGAAGCACCAGTCAGCTGTGCTGGAAATCGGTGTAATTGTAATTTCTATAATTTCTGTTCGAGTTCAGCAAGACGTTGGTGCTCCTACTGCTGCATGTGTCACAGTGCCCATATATTTTCTTTTGGCAAGGTCCATCAGTTGAATATTTTAGGCTATCACAGGGACTACCTTCCATTTATCATGTAAGTGGATTATTCACTGATGAACCTGAACGTGAGAGATAAAAATCTAAACCAAAACATGACCTGATTTTTTGTGATCTTCTCTGTAAAGGAGCTAGAGAGCCATGCTGTGTGCCAAGGAATGACTCCAGCAGAACACCTGGGATGCAGAAATAGTACAACAGAGAACACTTCTCTTTTATTACAGGAGAGGAACTTTTAAGGATGACTGAAATTTAGCTCTTGGCAATAATTAGTAAACCATAGAGAAGTCTGTACTTCGATTCCTGCATGGAGATATAATTGTAGCACAACTACCAGGAAAATCTGCAATACTGGCTTTTGATCCAGACAGTTTTGTAGGCTGGAGGATAGGTGTCGAAACTGGGAATAAAGAAAGAAAAGTTATCTCAGGTCAGTGCTGAATTGTTTTGGAAAAAACAGGAAGCATGTTACATAACTTTAAACCTGGTATTTACTGTGCATTTGTGCATTTCTGGTTTTGTGCTGTTTAGTAAAAATGATGCATTTGAAGTTTCCTTCCACATTTCTACGAGTGTGTGTTGTCAAGTTAGCCTATTGCCCACAAAATTTTTGTTCCACTGAAATAGAGGGAAAAGAAATTGGATAACAAGGAACATTCAGTATATTAAGAGTTTCACTATGAGTAGATTCCACCATGACAATAAATTCTGGAATTACAGAGATCTGTATACTGTAGCCAGCATGAGATATATATAAATAATTGCCTTCTGAAATAATAATAGTTATCCTGTTCCTCTTCCATTTCCTTTTAGTGAAAATTTATGAGCATGCACTTCTCTTTTATTTGTGAGCTGCTCACAAATTTTCTGAGATTGACCAGAGATAATTAAATTTAAGCAACAAGATCTGCATACTATAGCTAGCATGATATTTCCCTCTTAGTGACTATTCCTCTTCACTTTGCAATTTACAGGACCTTCCAATCTTTGCCTTGTTCCTTAAATTTCACTATCTCCAAGCAAAAACTGACTCCACCCTATGTATTCTGTAATCAGTTACAATTTCTACTTGAATCTCAGAGTATTCCTTCAGTGGGAATACTTTCAGGGAACGTATTTTCCAAGATATGAGAATAATTATTACTGAAACACGAAAATTGAAGGCTGGATGCATGTCTATCAAAGGAGAGAACTTCCAAAAGCCAGAGCTAGCAGGCACCTCAAGAACAAAGTGCTGGCATCAGGGAAGTTTTGGGGGAGTCAGCCTGAAACTTCTCTAAAGTCTAACATTTACACTATCCTAGAGTCTTAAGGAGTATATGTTGGTCACAATCTGTAGTGTTGTGAATGGTGTTCCTTTTGATAGGTGATTTGAAGTGTCTTTGGCAAGCCAGGACTGTCCTTCTAAATATTGTTTGCATGTGCATGTTTGTTGGTTAGTTTGTTATCTTGGACTTGGCTTCTGAAGTTTGTTACATTGCAACACCCGTCAGTAAATATTCCAAAAAATAAGAAGCCTGCCTTTATGTAGTTAATTTGAATTAATTTTAATCCAACTGCAAAATAAGGAGAGTGGTCTGTGTTCTATTCTGCGTTTTCAAAGTTGCAAAGTCGTTCTGGAGCTTTAAAGGGGGTTCTGAATTTTAGCAGTGTTATCAAAGGTAACTAAGCTTAATCCATTTTCAGGGCTTCACACAAGGTGAGTTAAAAGGCTTTTCATCCTGATCCCTTCTGTTGTTTGCAGTTGAATTTAAGATGGTTGAACTACAATACTAGCTGTAAACTGGATTATCTGCTGATCTGGTTTTTTGGAAGTGGAATTTAAATCTTGCTTGTAGATGTTTGATAAAAAGAAACAAAACCCTTGAAATGTGTTCTCAGTGTGGAATTGCTGTCCATATAAAGGTAAAAAATGAACATGAGCAAAACTATTTCTAAAAGATTATTTTTCAAGTACTTTCAAGATTACTTTCAAGTGTACCTAATAATTCTGCACCAATAAATAATTACATGCAGGTTTTAATTAAGCTTCTTTCCATTCTGGTGCAGGTACTGTGGTATTCCATCTTAGATGGGCCACAGTTCAGATTCAGACCTACAGAAACCCCACAGACACCAGATATCCATCAGTTTTCACAGCACTGCCTAGAGCTGTTTTGGAGAAAATTCTCCCTGTCTGACTTGGTTTTCTGTACCTCACAGAAAAAGCTGAAAATGCCTGCCAACTGTTTTCCCTTCCATCCACTCCTACACATTGGGAAGGTTGTTTCTGGAACTATTTCAACAAGTGTGTACAAATGGCTTTTTATTAGATGGGATCAATAATTCCCATAATAACAGCTGAATCCTCTTATCATCTCAGGTGATTCTGAGAAATTGTAACATTATCAAAAAATCTGTTTCTGCAGAATTTGCAAAAATAATTTGCCTTAGTGTTCTTGGTATGTTTCTCATTGTGTCATGAATAGTATATCCACAGGTTCTTATTTCCAGAAGGTATTTAATGGGAATATAATATAGTTTGTAAATATATCTAAATTAAATGAAAATTATGCAGAAACTTACAGAAGTCTCAACTCCAAAGAATTACGCATTTCAGTGGTATTTTCAAATATAGGAATTCAGAGCAAGAGCTGAATTTACCAAAACAGAATGTGTTAAGATCCCATAGGTTGCAAGCTTGCAAAGTAGCTTTTCAAAAGTTTCTGCCAGGGAGTTTCAGCTATGTGGTACAGGTAGCCTTTGGCTGAGCAGAACAGAACTGTGGTACTGGGTACTCCCTTCTGCCCTGCTGCCTCCCCCCACACCCCTCCACTGCTTCCTGCAACCAGCACCACTCTGCAAACCCTCTGCACCGTGCAGCTGCTGCGGCTCCTCCACGGCGTGAAAAGACCTTTGAGTGGGGAACGCCTTGTAGGGAGCAGTGGTATTGATTCCGGAATAATGGTCCTTTTATCTTTCACTTATTTTTCAGCTTGCAGCGATTGGCTTTTTCTTATTGTTGCTCCCATGGACCTATTTCAAAACCAGCACAATGTTTGTAGTTCAGCAGAAATAAATGGCAAGGAGCATCCTCTCTCTCTTCTATGAATAATGAAGCAGCAAGGGAAGGATTTGGTCTGTAACATCAGTAAATATATTGATGGGAAGAACAGGAAGGAATTAAACACTTGTGACTCTATGTAAACTGTCTTAATTCTACGAAAGAAACTTTCAAGGCTGTTTTTTGAGTACCTTTTGGAAAAAATAAAGTTGTAGGGGTTATAAATTAAGCATTGCTTCAATTTGCAGGACATAAATAACAGAGAAAATCTCACAGACATGTAATAGACTGTCGCCCTCCTTTTGCAGGGTCCATGTTTGTAACTTTGTAGTACAAGTTTCCCATGCATTTTCTATAAACATGGTCCTTGTTTCTCTTAACTGGCCGGCATTGTTTTGCACTTGTAGATTGTTTTACATTCCTTTCCCCTGGGGTGGAGAAAGATGATTGACCATGTCTTTGTCCTGTAAACTAACACAGGTGTTAACCCCTCTCACCAATCCCTGATTGTTTTTAGAAACATATATAAATAAGAGAATAAAGAAGGGCAGGCCCTTTTTGGTGGTCCTGCCTGGAGATTCAACTACTGCTGTGGAGCCTGCGTGTTCCTTCTGTTGCCAGCTGTGCAACAGTAGACTCTTCATGGCTTTTCTGTACCTCCCAGAGCTATGCTGGGAGAGCTGTTTCTGCCACTGGCCACAGAACTTCTTGGGCTCATAAGCTCTGAGCACAAGAGCCCTGAAGCACTGTGCTTTCAGGTATATGGTCCCTTCCCACTGACAACTAACTTTCTTAAATACTTTGCCCTAAATAAAAGAACTCCCTGTTCACCGGTAAGCAGCTTTCTGCTTCATCTCACCAGTCCTGATTTGTATCTTTGCTCAACCAGTTATAGACCAAATACCTTTCCAACTTTTTCATCACAAAATTACTTTCTGACCTGAGTACCTTTTACTCTCTTCTTGTTCTCAGTAGCCATCCTTCCACTGGTAGTTTTACTAGTGATTTTAGGTTTAGGCAAGCTATGCTGCATGGGCCCTGATAACCTTAAGGTTAATCTTCACAAACAGTAGTATCTCATCTTTCCTGTGAGATTTCCAGTAAAAGTGATAAGTGGAATGTTATAAGGCTGAGTTGTGTGGAACGGCATATGCTAAGTAGGATCTGAAATAGGAGTGTCAGTATTTCCCATGGGTACTCACCAACAGGGCAGTGAGAACCATGTTTTCCTAACGTGGGTATATACAGTGGGTATGTTTGATAGTTTTGAGTGGAACTCTGTCCCCCTGACAAACATCTGTCAGCTGTAAACCTGAGCTGGACACACTGTGACAGAAACCTAGCAGAGCAAGGAACTTAATATAAGACACTCAGGGTAAAAGTACTAGATTGAATAATTTTTCCCTTCCAGCTGAAGAAAAGTACAGCAGTGGCAATTAGAGGGATGGTGCTGTGGGGGGAGGGTGGAAAAGGAATGCTGTTCTGTAGTAGTGCTAAAAGCAGAGAGAAGGACTTCGTGAATGCTGCTTATCAACCCTGTTAACCCTGCCAGATAGCCTGCCTGGTAATTTGCAAAATTCTGTTTCTGATAGACTTGGAGAACAATCTGTGAACCAAGCTGGGGTAGGTGCTGCTGCAAAACTTCATGAGCTTTTGCCTGTATTCAACAGCAGCTGAAATAATCTGAATATCACTGATGTTTTGTGGGGTCAAAGTTAGGTCAGAGTTTAACCTTATAAATGAAATCCTGTTAATGCTTTCTCCACATTAGATCTTTACAACATATGTATTCCATGGATATATGAGATGGACTCAAACAAGGCGGACAGAAGCAGGAATGATTTCTCTTCTGATAAGAAGCAGCCCTGCCACCCTGATAATGCCCAACTGGGACATTTTTTCCTTTTGGTGAAGTGCAAGGAATAGTACCTCATTATTATTTCTAAGAGTGGCAATTACTGTTTGAGAAAGGTGATACATTTTTTCTCTTTTTAAATTTGCCAGTTCTGTGCCATGTGACTGGATCACAGTGGAGTGCTGGGAGCTCTGGAGATAGCACTGATCTGTGGCAAAAATCTGTTAGAGATTTAGAGATGAATACAGCACAAAAGTAGGAAATATTCAGGGATTTTATTATCACAGGGTACTTCCATCTTTTATATAACTTTCCAAAGAATAACATCCTTGTATGGAATTTTTGTGCTGTAGCAATCCATCCTGTTTTTAATCACAGGGTTCTGAGGGATAATTAATAATGTAATTTTTATGTCCTCTAAGACATGAACTAGAAAGGCTTTCTAAACCTGGTGGTTGAAGGTTCTTCTGGAGAGTCAAACTTCTAAAGAAACTTCTGATTCTCACCTAATGGGGATGGCAATGTCAAAAAGGCAATAAATAGTTTTTTAATCAAAAATGAGATGACCGCAGTTTCAACTTGTAAATAAAATGCAGAGCAGTTAGAAAATGCATGGTAATTCTGAACTGGTTACTTTCCACTGCTGCAGGTTTTATTTACACATTCATATTCGTATTTCTGTAAATTAATTTAATTTGATTAATCTGAGAAGTACTCAGTCCAATGCTGAAAAGTGTTTGATATCACGAGCACAAAATCTTTCTTGTCTTTTGAGAAGTTCCCCAAGTTGTTAATATAAAAATTACAGAGCGTACTAAAGAAGGGATTGGAGAAGAATAACTTAGTTCCATATATAAACAAAACCCAAACAAATAGGATATGTTGATTCCTGAGATGAATTAGCACTACAGCAAGTAAAGATGAGATAATTCACTGACGGATACACACTGCTGCCAGCAGACACAGGGTTATGGTGTCTACTTCTTTTGTGCTTTGGGGCTGGGTTTGGTGCTACATTTTAGCAGGGTTTATGTGGCCTCACGTGAGTTTTAGTTGAGCAGGAATCAATGGGCATTGTTGAAATAACCAGGCTTATAGGAGTTAAGCTGCAGTTTTAAAAGTGCTTGTCCTTCTCTAGGCAGATCTTCAGTGAAATGAAAATTGGGTTGAAAAAATATTATTGTTACATAATAAGCCAGAGAATGCTCTACTGGAACACCAAAACTTAGAAATATTGCTGTGGCTGTAAAGCATCAAATATATATATAAATATGTCACTTGCTGTGGCAAAAAGAAAGTACAGACATTTGTGTTTGTCAAGATTGATTTACCACATGAAATTTTGAGCTAATGCAGAAAAGAGTACAGAGCATCAGATAATATTATAGAAGTGTTAGCCAGTTTTAATTAAGGGGCATTCCTGATCTACTCCAGCCTTGCTTGTGTGTCTGCTCAGGCTTTCAAGGACATTGACCAGGCTCATTTTCTGGGGCTTCTCATTTTGGGGTTTTGTTCAAGTTACGCTTGCTACTATTTCTTACTGGGGGTAGGGTGGGTTAGCCTCATAGGGCACTGAGGAGGTGCGGAGTGAAGTCGCATCCCCAAATGCCAGCCCCTACAGCTGCTGCCAGCAATCCATCAGTAGGGGTTAATGGAGCACTGGGAGCTTCTTGCAGAGGGTGGGGGCTGCTAACAAGGCTCGTTGGCACCAGGCACTTCATTCTTGGTGGCTGGAGGACATTATCCATGAGCAGGCAGAGGCTTGCTGTGGAGGTGGTGGTGCAGGCAGATAGATGAACAAGCTAGGCTGAAGTAGGTGGAGACCAATGGGCAGCACTATCTCTGTATGAGATGGCAGTGACCTTGGTTGCCAAAGGAAGCTTTTGAAGAAAGAAGCCTTCTTGAGTGTGAGATGCAGGTCCCTACCTGCCTCACTGAAGGGCAAGTTATCTGTGCCTGTGGACAGGGTCTTGGGCACTTGATGGGATTTATCAGTGAAATCCTGTGCTTTGGCTCTTCGTGGTGTGACACCACTGCTTGGTGTCTCATGCAGCCCCTGCAGCAGCCCCTCGGAGCAGGTTTGGGCCGTGCCACCCTGCGCTTGCCGCTGGTGGCCGCGGTTCCCTGGACAGCGGTGGCTGTCTCGGCTCTGCTCGCTCGGTCGGGGCCGGGGTGACGCTGGTGGGGAAGGAGAGGTGCTGTGGGTGCTGCGGGCTCGGTGCAGGGCTCACACCTCGGCCGGCAGCGCTGAATGTCGGGGCGCTCCCACGCCTCCGAGGCCGCTGCTGTGAGGGTAGCGCTGAGGGGCCGGGGAGGGCACGGCCCCGGCCTGGGCACGGCACACACACCGAGAGCTTCCTCTCCGTGCCTTACATTGGGAAAGGAAAGCTGTCGGCCGGCAGCGTGCGGGGGAACAGCATTCACAGACAACTTTAACTTCTCCTACGTCTTTTGTGTCTGAGGCTTTCTGTCCTATGCCAACCAGCACAGTGCTGGGTATTGCCTGGCGTTTCAAGAGCTGACTTGTTAGTATAAAACCAAAATGCTTGCTTTTCCAGGATGGCATGTGGAATTGAATGTGTGTTTAGACCAGTGATTTTGGTGTTTTCTGTTCCACATGTTTTCTTCTAAAATCTGATTTCTGCTCAGATGTTCATAATGGGAAGGATTAAACAAAATCATGGGAGAAAATTAGGGGTTTTAAAGTAAAACTCATTATATTGAAGAAGTTAAGCAGGTAGTAATCCATTTATACATTTTATACCATTCTGTGTTTGTAGATTAGAACTGTTCATATTATCTCTTTTTAATTTGCTTTGGGTGGGACAAATATGAAACTAAAACTTGAAAAGCTTGCGGTTATTTTGTTTCTGGGAAGGGTAAGTCTTGGATGTGTTAGTCTCATGTTGACCTTTGACAGGGCCAACAGGTTTTTGGATGGGAGTTGTAGCTTAAGTTGTTCTGTTTAGGCTAATAGCACAAATGTTTAAAAGATTGTTTCTAGGTTGCTGTGGTAACACACTTAATTTTCTTTTTAAAAATAAATTACTTTAAATTCTAACTTTTAAGTGAGATGTTGAGTAATGTTATTGAAAAGTTACCAGTTTATAACTTTTTAGAAAATTACTGTCATGCAAGTTTAAACATAACCAGAAATGTTCTGAATAATTGATTTTCATAACAAGGGGCAAGGGATAACAATTTGAATTCTCATCACCACCAAGGTGATTTAGAAGCACAAGCTGTTGATGGGCAGGTTCTGATGAGCTGCTTACATTTTTCATCTGCTGCTTTCTGTTCCGTTTTGTCTTTCCATAAATTTGTTTGTTGGTGAAGAAAGGAAATTTAAATGGTTACTCTTTTTTTCATTGAAAACCAATATAATTACAAAAAATCTGCTTGTGGCAAGCAACCTTGCGTGTATGTGGAGTGTATTTGTTTCAAATGAGATAATTACTGAGAATTTTTTAACAGATTTGCAAATAACCTTTAAATTGGATGAATTGCTGCCTTTTCCCTTAGCTTCCTACTTATGTATCTGTTTATTTATTTGAAATTTGGGAGGATAACTTTCTTCTTAAACCTCAGAATTTGCTTGTTAAGGTTGCTTAGGAAGTAAGATATATACAGACCTGTTAATCATGAATAATTTTCCTTCTCTTTCAAGAATAATGGATTTCATGGAATATAATCATCATTGGAATGCATCAAAGGCAAGACAATTTTCAAAGGCCATGAGTAACCTTCTCAGAAAAGTCACTGCCCTAAAAAGAGGGCAGAGAGCATGGAGGTAACACTCATGGCACCAGTCCAAAAGACTATGATTTTTGTGTCATGCTCATACTCCCTTATCCCAAGAAGCCATACTTTTATTAATGACTGCTATTCTGTGTAGGTTTTTGGTGGGCTTTTTTTTGGTTTTGTTTTCAATTTTGCTGGGTTTATCAAGGTAAGTTGTAATTCTGCCAGTATTCCTGACTTTAACAATGCAGAAAGCCTTTCTACCAAGTTTAATGGCAGGGAAGGTCCACGCCTTTCCAGCTTGGACCTGAAAATCCTTTCCTACTTTTTTAATTGCCTTACAAAATGGCCTACTCCTGCAAAACCACTTTCTCACAATGGAGGGTGAATGGCTGTACAGATTTGCTCCAGGAAAGAAGTTCAGACAGTCACATTTAGGGGAAAAAACCCCCACCAAAAGCTTTGGGTAGAAGCTTCAGAAACACCAAGTTGACTAAAAAAGTGCTTTTCTCTGAAAAGCCAAGGGATGTGAGTTGTCCATATCAGCTTGTTTGAGTGAGAGAGCCTTCCAGGTTGTACTTGCTTATGGAGGGGGGTCATGCTTCCAGCTCCACTGGGTGTTTCTGAATGTCTTATTGTATAAATTAAGAAAATAGATGGGGAAAGCAGGTGGAAATCTCTCTGGGGGATTTTGTTTTTAACTTGCTCTAATGGTTTAATAGTTAGCAGTTAGAGCTAAGCAGGTGTTTTAAGAGCTCTTATTTAACAATTATCACTCATTTCCGGGCTTCCTGTTTGTTCAGGCTGCTGGAGAACATCATAAAATCAGCCAACTGCTCTCAAAACCTCTTTTAACCCTTTGTCATCCAGTGGAGCTGGGAAAAACCCCTGTCAGAGAGCCACGTGGGTGAAGGATGAAGGACGTAGCACAAAGCTATTGTGCAAAGACTGGCAAATGTAAACAAGGCTCTTGCATCGGAGCATTGCATCATTCTAAAAAGATACTGTCCTTGTTTCATCTCTTTGATTAGTATTTTGGGTCAATTAGGGAAGGAACTAAGGGAAGCTCATGGAGCTCATTCAGTTTGGTAGTTTTCCTTGGGTTTTTTATGTTTGGTTATTTATTTCTACTCCCTTATCATTTTCCATTACTTTTTGGCCCGGGACATGACAGACACATGAGGATTTATGAAGAAGATGGCATTACTTAACCATCCTTCAAAAGCTCATGTAATGGTCCAAATATTCTTTGATAAGTTAGAATTTGGAAAAAATATTACATAGTTGTGAGAGATTTCCTTATGTATTTAGCAATTGCTGTTCTGCTGACAATATGCAAGTGAGTCTTTCATATACTCATTACTGTTGTTCCACAGATTAGTACTAAACTATGGGGAAAGTGTGATCTTAATCAAGATTTTAAAATTAAAACAGTGAGAGAACTCTGGAGTTTGGTATTTGGACACAGAACAAACTGTAAGTTTGTCAGGGCTTTTTTGGGTAGTCATGTAAGAAGGCTTATTGTCAAATGGCTCACATTAATATTTATTCAGAAAATGAAATAAGTGTCAGCAGTTATTTTCTGGGGCACAAGTATAGTCTGCTTACTGCATATGTCTGCTTTTTCAATAGGGAGTCTTTAAGAAACTGTCTCAGCATGTTCAGAAATCCTGCTGTACTTCCTTGAGAGATAAAAATGGAAAAAATGCTTTTTAGTTGGAATGCCTTTCCAGGCTGCAGAGGTGGCTAAGAAAGGACAGGCTCCTGACTAGCAGTGGCCCTTGACAATGAGTCCTGGTGAGAGTAAGAAATCTGGGATATATGTGTCCATTCCTACATTTGCATGCTACTGATGGTATTCATGGTACCTTCAGCTCTGTTCATACTGGTATAAATGAGTACTTTCTCTAGTTTTCCTGAAGTACCTCCCTCTTCCCAGTGTAATGAGATTTAAATCAGGCCAGATGTAAGCTTTACTCTGGCAGAAAGGCTCGTGGTGAGGAAGCTGTTCTACCATCAGAGAAGCGATTGTTCTGAATGGGAGGGCGGGGAGGAGTGTGCTCTGTGTGTGTGCACACTCACCCCACAGATGGTGTGCAGGGTCTGTGAGCTTACAGGGAAATGCTTCTTTACAAACCCTCGCATGCACATTTATTGATGCCCCCTGTTTCTTCTGTCATCTGTCCTGATACCGGGTATCATTCAGTTCAGGAGATTCTGATTGCAAGTTTAAAAATGTTGCTGAATGTGATATTACATGCTTTCTTCAGCTGGGATCACAGAGAATTTAATTTTACAGTTTTAACTGGCCTGAGCATGATGATAAGAAAGCAGTACAAACGGATAAAGCAAATTTACATTAAGCATGTAAGTAGTAAAATAGTTTTGCACTCTAATATGCTATGAGTTTGGTCCTCAAAAGAGAACAGGAAAAAACCCAGTATCTTGTGTTCTGGTTTGAGTACCTTTTGGTTTCCTGGTCAGAAATGTATAATAATTTCTCCTGTTTCCTTTTAAGATAAAGTACATATTCTACAGATTTTTTCTCTCCCAGATTTCCTGTTTGTTTTCTCATACCATATCTAAAATCAAAATCCACCAATTCATCAGTGGGAGTTAACAAATCCTTGTACTGAAAACCAGAGGAAACAGAGCAACAGAAACTTGTGAATGATTTCTAAGGAAAGGAACAAAAGTGTTTACTTGGAATGCCAAACCAGATTGTTAGTCCTTGAAGTTCCCCAGAATAGGAGGTGGGTCTTTTATCCTGGAGCTGCTGTATGGACTCAGAGTTCTCACAGCCACCCTTCAGAATTACTGCTGCAGAAATAACAATTTATTACTCTTGTTGAGAGCCTAAAATGTCTGGCAGTGTTTTGCTGAAGACACTCCTGAGCTGAAAGAGCTGTTGGCAGCAGAGTTGGACTTGGTACTGCAAACATCTGATTCAGTTTATGACAAGGTCAATATTCCTGGCCCAGGTACTCAGTCCTGGTTTGCATTTTTTTTTTTTTCAAAGTTGTGTTGAGGATTTGGAGGCATAATCCAAGAGATTCTGAGTGCTTGAATTCCTCAAGTTATGTTTTGGAAATCTAGTCTCGGTTAATTTCAAGTGAAAGCTGTCCAAATGTAGATAAACCACTTGGTAGGTAGATGCTTATGGATGACAATATTTTTATTTTTCTTTATCCAAGCATGCCAGTAGTTGAAGGGTTGCATGAGTACTGTCTTCTGATATAATAGTCTTAAATAAAGTTTTTGTCTTTTCCAGCTGGTGATCTACTGTGTATGTTTTGCAGCTATTATCATTTGGATCAGTCTTCCTCAGATATTCTGCTTCAGTGACTCTTCAGCTAGTCTCAAATCTTACATGAGAATCTGTGTTTTATGGGGAGAAGTGGTAGTAGGAGAGAAGGTTTTGTATAATACGGCTTTTTTTATTCCTACTTTGCATTTCTTCTTAATACAAGCAACATAAATTTCTTTGAAAAATTTTTAAATTTTTAGGATGACTATTTGTATAGCTGGTAATGACAATTTATTGTTGTGTACTACAGGTAAAAAAACCCACAGTTCAGACACTTGTTTATTTTTAAAATAATGTTAACAGCGTTTAGTCAGTCTGTAATAAAGGAGCATGTGAAATATTTTAAAAACTTGGTTGACTACATAACTTGAGTTGTTTTCTTTATAAAAAATATTTTTCTTTATAAAGTCTACCTATTGTTCCTTTTTTTTTCTTTTTTTAAGTCAATGCTTTAACATTGAAAAACAGAATTACTGAGTTTGTGTGGAAACAGCAGGAATTAATTCAGCAGTTGAATCTGTGCTCAAATTCAGATTAATTAATGTGATGTAAGACCCCATGAGATCACTGTGTGCCCAAATTAGTGCTCTGTCTCTTTCATATGTTTTTACTCCCCATGATAGTCTTGGAAGAAATTTTCTTTCTCTTTGTTGTAGATAGCTTATAACAATATCAAAGACAAAGCATGATTATAAAATTTGCAAGATTTCCTTTCCTTTTTTCTTCCTAACACGTGCCTTGAACGGAGAAGTTTCAAAACTTTTCATGTATGCGGCAACTAGAAATGGATGCCTGTGCGATTCTGAGAAATGGAACAATAACAGATGTTCCCAAAAGCAATAGGTAATTCCATGGCAATTCATCAAGAGAGAACATGCAACCTAGGGGAAACCAGGCTTCTTGTAAAGGGAGCATTCTCAGCTCCAGGTGTATAAATCAAAGACTTGGTGTATACCAGGCTCTGTTTTGGTAGGCCAGGAAATGTAACAAGTTTTCTGTAGAAAGAATCAAATAATATTGTTCCTGTAAAAGTTTGTAGAGTGTTCTTTTCATGTAATAGGAGACTCCTTGACAGCCTTCTCCTGAGGGAAGGCAAGCATTTCTTCATGTTATTTATTTTATTTCATTTCAAAGTACCTTAGTTTTAAGTCTCTTCAATAATAACATCAGGAAAATTCTTGGTGTCTTCCTTGAATCTTCTGACCTGTAACATAGCCACGCAAAATTCTTTGCTTATCCGAAACTCAAAAATAAAGGAATGCAAAGGATACAGAGGCTGCAGTGCCAGCTTTTTAGTCCTACATCTGCCAAATAAGGCTCAAGCAGATTTGCATCTTAATTAGTTTCTAATGTGTTTTTAGTAGGTACATCAAGACTGAACTCTTTTAAGAGAGGCTTAATGGATGATGTAATGTTTTCATGTGCTTAGTGCCCAAAATTGAGAACGACTTTTGTAATAGTACTAAGCTTATAAATACCAGGTAGATTGCACAGAAATTATGTTATGGCAAACAGCAAGAATGTGCCGCAACTGGAGTTGCAAAGAAGAAAAAAATCTGTCAGTTTCAGGAATTTTGTGTATTGGGAATTGGTGCTTGGCTTGTGCATGGTGTTCCATATTCCTCTGACCTTTGAAGTTTTAGGGGGTAGTATTTTTTCCATCTGTGTTACTTATTTTCGTTTGTTCATCCTCTGTCCTCCATGAATTTGCTCTTGTGTTGTGAGAATAACAGAACTTCATGAGAAGTCCTTTCTGTCCTGCAGGCAGGCTGCAAAGACATCCACTAGCAACACAGAATGTCCAATTTATTCAGTAGGAGCTATGGTGTTGGATGCTGCCAGGTGTCTCTCAACACCTCTGGGCACACCTTGGGTCCCAAATAACACTGAGCTAGTAACACTCTGTAAAAGGTTGTGATTCAGTGTGCCAAGCTGCTTCTTGTAGGCATAGAAGTTAAGGGTTAATTATTTTACCCTTAATGTTCAAGCATTTCCAAGAAGGGAGCAAAACTGAAAATAACAGCTAAGTGGGATGTTACTGCTACATGTGCTTTTGAGTGGTTTCCCCTTCTTCAGTCCTTATTCTCCCATAGAATAGCAGTGTTTTTCCACATTGGAAATGATTTCTGAAGATTATTCCATGTGGGAGCTTTATTTATATTGATCTAACTTAGAAGAGTTAAAAAAAATGTTTGTGTGCACTGTTTTTAAAGTAGGAAATATAAGCTAAATCTGGATTAATTTCCATAAGCTAAAACTGGATTAATTTTTCAGATAGAGTTTGTGGACTTGAAGGGGGGTTATACAGTTTGTACAAAGCACAGCTTATATCTCTGCTCAGTATCTTGCTTTCTCCAAGTAGAAAGTAGGAATTCTCACTTTTAAGCTGCCCTAAAGAATTTGTATTAGTATTTCAATTCATTTTTAGCTCCAAGTTATTTTATTGTCAGCATTTGTATGATGCATGCAACTGTGGAAGGAGTAAAAGAATTGATTAAGCCATAGGTTTGGAATGCCATACTCAAACACAGGTCTGCTGAGACTTTCCTTTTTTTGAGTTTGGTAAAACTAATAAAATTCAAAAGGGAAAGTATTGTGTATTTTTGCCTGACAGATCTGAGCCTGGCAGCATTGGAACAATATTAAAGATCCTGTTGTCGAGCTTAAAATAGGACTTCATTCAGCTTTCCTGCTGAAGTTTTCTTCTTTTGAAACCTACCCTGTATTCTTCTGATGCTGCTTTCCAGAGATGGCTGTGTGTGGTTTGTAATATATTTGAGAGATGAAAGTATCCATTGCATGGGCATCTTTATTTTTGTGTCCTCCATTTAGTGACACTTGGTAAAGTCTGTGTACCACAAATAGTGGAATAAGACAGAAGAAAAGCATGGGCATGCTCATAACTGTCTCTGTAGTGCCAGGTATTTTCAGGGAGAGTAACTCTGAGATATATAACTAGATGGCTTTTCTGTTATGTGTGTCTGGTTCCTCAAAGAGACCAAATGGCCTTTTCTGGAGTAAGCCAGTCTTTCATTCTGCTTTTATCGGCTGCATCTCTTTTTGTGGAGCATTTCTATAGCAGTAGAACTGATCATGAGAGGGAGATGATTTAGGGGAGAGAAATAAAATACTGTGTCAGGGCTTAATTTCATTCTGTCTCTCCCCAAACATGTTTCTAGTAAACATGGAGCCTTGAGGTCTGAGAGATTTTTTTTTTTAACCTTTAGATGACCAAGCCCAGCCATTATTGGGATGCTTTTTGAACTTTAGTTTGCTAGAGCCATCTGTGAGAGAGCCAGTCACTGACAGCAGTCTGATACAAACTGTAGTCAGTAGGAGGTTTGGTAGTTAGGTAGGTTTAGGACAGCTCATTATCTTTGAAATATCTTTGAAGTTGTTTTATTACTAAAGATTGATTCACTCATCACTTCCAGACTGCAGCCAAGTAAGCCCGCTGCTGTTGCTGTGTTCTCCAAAACCGTCTTTCAATTGCAGCTAATATCTCAAAGCTCCCTGGGAGGACCTGCTGTCTACAGAGTGAGAACTTCAGTAGCTTTCAGTTTCCCCTTCCCTGATGGAGGTTTGTGGTCACCTTAGTGTGGAGGGCAGCACTGCCATAAGCTACCAGTGCTCCAGTGTGTGATCCTTCTCAACAGCTCTTATGCTGCCGTTGGACTCGAGTCTTTATAGGAATTTTCACAGTGTGAACTCCGTGGTTGTCCTGATTCATGTGCAAAGTAAGAGGAAGTACAAGGAGGATAAATGCGTGAGAGTAAAGCATACAGTTTGATTTGATGTGTGCTCTGCTTGCTTAGCCAAAGGAGAAGAAAGCTATGCTTGTATTTATTTTGTATTACCATTTTTAATTGCTCCATAAACGAAACACTGTTATCAACATGGTGCAGAAATAACAGTGATTTAAAGCTCTCAGAAAACATGATATTCAGTAGTTTTATAGAAAATAACAAATGCATAGTGATAATTAAATGTAATAGATTTTATTTCGGCTTAGCTGCTGAAATATTTTGGTGTAAAAATACCTTTTCAAATAACTGCTCAAATTTCTATAAAAAGCTACCATAAAATAGAAATTCAAGACTCAGAGTAGGAGGTATCTGAAGTAGTTGTTGCTCTAATATAAGTTAATTGGACTGTGAGTCCCAGAATGAGCTGCTGTTTCTTGAACTCTCAGAATTAACTGTAATTTCCAGCTTGTAACTAATATAGAATCATGTTTTTAAAATGTGCCTTGGTTCATGGTTATAAAATCAAAGCCACACATTATGAAAATAATTCTGAATGAAATATTGATTCATCCATTGTAGGTTAATTTTGTACCTGAAAAAAATCCTTGACAACTGATGGTTCTACAGATAAAATGTCAGTTCTCAAAATGCTGCAAATTGAGTTTTTGTGTGTATTGTCTTCCATTCCAATATTGTTTTTTCTTGCCAAATTGCCTGTTAGGGCTTGTGAGACCTGTGCAATGTGCCTGTGGAGTCAGAACACTGGTCTCTCTCCATTGTTTTTAATGCTACCAGGTTTGCTGCTGCATGTGGTTTTCACTGCTTATTTTATAACAGAATTTGAGAGGAGAATGGAAACCTCATCCCATTTAAATGGTAACAAAATAAATTCAAGTAAACTAGTCTGGTCTTAAGTTTACACTTTGCTGAGTCAGAGAGGTCCAGTTCCTTCCTTTGGTATTGTTCCAGCAGTGAGAACAAAGTGAAGTAAAAGTTTCCCTTGCATTGTGGTAAATCTATGGCAGTGGTCAGAAAAGCTGCCATTGTCTGCAATAAATTCTACAGTTTGCTGAGGAGTGAAGGGCTCGGGGTGAGGAGCATCAGTAGAATGCAGTGAGGCTGCCAGGTTGTGCCTTCTGCTTGCTTGTTGAGTGTTTTGGATTATACCCTGTTTAAAGATGTCACTTGGATGCCTGTAGGATCCTGGCTGTCTCAGGACTGACAGCTCTCCTTAACGCCATCGTTCAGTGTTCAGCTTTGTCCCCAAGTGGAAAAAACTGCCATGAAACTATTTCTAAAATACCTTGCAATGTTTCCAGTTTTACTGTTGTGACTGTTCATGGTTTTCAAAAAAAAAAATCCCCAGATTGTCTTTTTAAATGATCTAAGATAAAAATGACAACAGGTCACGGTTCAGATTTAACCTAATTTTTATTAGGTTTTCAGAAAATAAAAACCAAAAATTAGGTTAACCAATGATCTTAAAGAAATTTTAACAGTAAAACAACTTTTGCATTTTTTTCCCAGCAATTCCTCAGGTGTATGGAAAATACTTTAGTTCTGAATACAATTCCAAAGTTGCGTAATCTCTCATTTTATTTTTTTCTAAGGACAGTATAAGAAAAATGACCAGATTCCTGAGAATTAGTCACATCTTCATGGCTGAATACCAAGTACTGTTTGAGTCAGATTCTGAGAATGCTGACGTTGGATCCTTTCATCATTACTGGATACTGCTGCATCTCTAAATTCAATAGTTGACAGCTTTATTAGCCTGCATACATGTGTATATGTACATTGACTTTTTAGAGAGGAAGCCTTTCTGCTTAATGGAGAAGTGGTTTGGAAATGGGATAAATTGAATGCATTTTAAAAGCTGGCTGCTTTGCTGAGAACAAATCTGAAACAACAGAAAAGAGAAAATGTATAGATTCCTGGGAAAAATTAAAATGCAATGTATTTGACTGAGCCACAAGCAACAGATTGGGCAGGGTCAGATAGCCAGGAATGGAAGCAGTCCAGCTCTCTTACTTTGGAATATTACACAGACATCATGAACATCTATTGGATTCCCCAAAAAGCCTTACTTAAAAGGGGGGTTCAAGATGGTAAACAAGGTCATATCTGTGCATTAATCATTTTCATCTCAATTACTAGCAAGCAAATACACTGCAGTAAAAAAACAGGGAAGAGAGGCAAAACAAAACCACTCAAAACCAAATAACCACTGCCCTCACTTTCTTCCCCCACCTCCTCCCCCCAAAACCACACAAAATCTTTGTTCCCCAATGCAAAGGTAACTTTCCTGCCTGTCCTGTCCTTGAGATCTCTGGACTAAAGGGACAGTGCTGTCAGTGTGGCCAAGAAAATCTTTGGGGGCTGTTTCTATACTTTTTTAGAAAATCTAAGTGTGTAGTTTCCATTTCAGATAACCTGTTGAGTTTTTCTCAGATAAGAATGCTTTGAGGGTTTTGAAACAAGCCTGGAGACAACTAAGTTTTGATCATAGGGTTGTCCAAGGCAGAGATTTTTGCAAGATGTGTGGGATAACGCTTATAAAAATTGTAGGCCAACCATGGAGGAATGAGGAACAAGAGTTATCCAAAAGATACATTCCTGAGGAAGCCTATCCTGCCTGCCTCCACCCTTCTTATAGCTGACAGATATTTCATGACACTTCCCCCAGGTGTGAAATTATTCCTCCTTCTTCTGTAGGCTGCACATGGAAGGATTATGGGAGGTCGACATTTTAAAAACTAGTTGGAAATTGAGGGGAAAAAAGTGTACTGAAGGCCAGCTAGACCTGCTGCAAGATCTTTCTTTGCCCTCTTTGTGTGGAATTACAATTGCTAAGCCTCACACTGTAAATCCCAAAGGGAAAATTTTTGTAAATCAAGTGAAAAGGTTCCATGCTTTGTGGGAAGAGATAGGTGCACCACAGCAGATGTATGTGCAGGGCTATCAATGGGCTGCACTAATGGCTGGTTACTCCTAGTGGGTTTAGCAGTTCAGGTTGTTAATATGGCAACATGCTTAGAACCTGCAAACTCTAGTGAACATAATGGTAAAAATGAGGGCCTAATTGCACAAATGTGTTAAAGAGAGCCTCAACTTTTTAGAATTTGTACTGTAAATAAGACTAATAATAGAAGGTGAAATGGGCACATGGGGGGGGAATACAGTTTGTTGCCCAGGGTGACCCAGCAAGTCAATAGCAGAGCTCACAGTAGGATTTTTGAAAGCATTCACATATTGGAGAAAATTCTTTACAGGGAGAGACTCTGAGCTCACTGGTTTGCTTTAAATAAAAAGAACAATGGGAGGTTACTTAATTTGGGTATCTTAAAGTACCATTAGAAAAATAAGGAGCTTTTTAATCTCAAAAGGGCAAAACAGGAGCTAAGGGCTATCCAGACAGATAAAATGGGCAGCAGAGCACATATTTTCTTTCATGTTAAACTGATAAATTAATAAAAACAGTTAGCAAAGGAAGTAGCAGATACTTCATCCCTAGACATTTTCAGAAAAAACTGGAAGCCTTTCTTGGAAGACAGGTGTTAGCCTTGCTCTACTTACTTGGTTCAATACAAGAGTAGGTAGGCAGCATGCTGTGCCTTCCATTAGCAGAACTGAATGGTTCTTATGCATTTGGAACTAAATTTTAAGAGGCAAATGATCAAGAATTATTCAGCTACCTTGAGCCAAGTTCCAGGAGTTCTATCTGGCTGTATGAAATCTAACCTGTGCTCTTGTATTCATAACTGGAAAAAAAAAAAAGAAGGAAAAATGAAAAAGAAACCCAACATCCCCCCTGCACCCTTCCAAAGGAGTTTGAAGGGTTTGAATCATAATCATTTTTTTTCTAAGAACAAAACCATAAATGACTCTGCTCTTCCTGTTTCCTCCTGAGCTAAAAGAGGAACATCCCAATCCCTGCAATACAAGAAAGACAAAGTCTCAGGGTTGATTTTTAAAAAAAAATTTTTTTTTCTTAAATGCAGAAAATACTGGGAAACTTTCTGGATGTCTGAAAGAGTGAGATTTTTAAAAGGTTTAACAGGCATCTTTCATATCAAATTCATATCTAACACATGACAATTCCACATTTAAATTCCACATTTAAATCTGTTTAAAGCACTGCAGTAAATGAAAATAAATGCTAAAGAACAATGAATAAATGCTATGGAAATGCCACTTAATGCCACATGCACCGGAACATGTTTTCTTTTCCTAGGGAGTTTTGAAGATATATCTATTCCTGGTGTGCCACTTCTGGCTGGTGGACTGTGCTGTCAAACTTTTCAGGAACCATAATAATAGTAGTGGCTATTTTTGCCATTTCCTTTTCTGTAATCTCTGTATTCAAGATGTTGCATTCTGGTCTATCTGTTTCATGCGGTATACATTACCTGGCAGAGTGTTTAAAGGTATATAAAGCTACTAAATTTTATTTTACTTGTTTTTCTTTTTTGCATTTAAATATGGGTAGAAGGGACTATATCAGTTTTCTCTTTAGCTGTTCTTTTAACAAAGTGTTTTGTAGCTGGCTTCTGAGGAGTCTTGGAGTTGCTCTGGGTTTGTTATGGCTAAAGCTGCAGAGGAAGTCCAAGTGAATCACAGATAATTGTAGTCCTCAGGATAGCCATTTTGTTAACAGAATTAGCTTCATTAATCTTTCTAATCTGATGATTAAACAGAGGATAAAATATCATCAGAGCAACACAAAAACTATGTTGGAAAAAACCCCTCAACATTATTAAATGGTATGTAAAGATCTTATCGTGATACTTTCTAAACACAGGAAAAAGTAGAACCAAATAGAAAATGTCTTAGTGATGTTTTCTTATAGAAGTAATATGTTAGTTCCTCTGGCAATTTTTTTAGAAAGGCACATAAGATAGCATTAGGGGTTACATTTTCTTTCAAATTTTTGAGGCATTTTTTATCAACTCCGCGTAGCTGTTCAAGAAACTTAAATATTTTGGTGCTATATAGCACCATATAATATATTTGGTGCTATATATTCAAGTATCTTCTTGAATTTACTTCTTGGGGGAAGATTGCATGATTGAACTTATCTGAGTAATTTTATGTGTTTGAAATTGCCACATTTACTGGCAAAATGCTTCTTTATTACAAGATGTTAGAAATTCTCTTTTCCCTTAGAAAACAGGAATGATCTTTCTGTTTAGATCTTGAAGTGAGACTTGAGAGGTGCATTCGGTTCCCACACTGTTACAGACGTCCTTATCTAAACCTGCCCTGCTGATCCTGCGTGTGCTCGCTACAGGAAAGGACAAACTTATCAGCACAGCAGCCACTTTGTGAAATCCTGCTTGCACTTGTGTGTGCCACGGAGTGTGAGAGCAGAATGAAGGCTTTCATTCTGAGCTGAACAAGCATTTAGGAAGATTTAAAAAAATAATAATAAAATGAGCAAAGATAGTTTTGCAAGAAGCTTGTCTTTTATTTCCTTTAATTTTGTTTTCTGCTTTCAAATTTCTTTAGGACTTAACTTGATCACAGTCTCTGAATCAATGCAATTCTTGGCAGGCTGTAAGTAGGAGAGATATTTCCAGAAAGGATGCTTTTGTTTAAATACTTGGTGCCAATTCTGTATAACCATTGTGGTTTGTATATCATGCAGTGTTTGTTTATTATAATGTCAGTATTTGTTGTAAAGAAACTCAAGTTACAGATACATGTGTAAAAGGACATGGAGAATATTTGTGTAGAACATACTTTTTTTTTTCTTCCATCTTCATAACCCAGCAGAAGAACATTAATTTGGAATTTTTGAAGCTTGTGTATTCATGCTTTCATCTTTGTGTTTGGTGGAGGAATTTTTTTTAACTGGGAAACAAATATTTTCATGATATTTTTGCAATCTCCTTTCTAACCCAAATTTAGATAAGTCTATAAGGTAACTGTTCCTTTTTTGATTTTTCATTTTCTTTCCTTGAAAATAGAGACATATCTGTAGTGAACCTGAACAGGAAAGTAGGAGACACATTTTTTAAATTTCATTTAAGTTACTAAAAATTATCAATTACAAGGATAACTGAACAGAGACCTCTCAACATGTTAACAAATGATAAGTTTTCAGCTCCCTGGATGAATAATAAGACCTCTTAAGTAAGTCAGCATGGTTTTAGTGTCTTGATCTAAAAACTGTTTTAAATTTCTTTATTACTTTTTAAAAGCTTACCCCTCATGTTTGGGATAAAGCTGTGTCTTCTGACATAGCAGGACAGCTGAGATAGTAATGAGAAGCATTCTCAGATTTAAGAAGGAGCTTAAAAGAGGTTAATATTTCCAAAAGAAAACTGTTAGGATAATTTTTAGAGTGATTTTAGCTTAGCTTTATTCTTGAAATATTGTTCTACTTCCTTTTGTTTCGTCGTGACAACTTCATGCCACTTCTGAGCTGGATATATAATATTTGTCTCTGCATGTTCCTGTGTCTTCTTCCCTACATCCTTCATTCTTCTCATTCATGTGTGGCTTTTAACTGAAGATGTTTCAAACCCTGTATTACTTCATTTCTACAGCTTTCTTTAGTTCTACCCTCTTGAAGTAAAGTTCTTTGTTTCTTGCCTGGAGGTACTCCATGGAGCTGCCCCTCTTTGGCACTGCCTCGGAGCAGTTTAACCATCTGGGTAGGTCAAAGAGTCCAGCCCTGTGACCTTCTTCTTTGGCTTTGGGTACCAAGGTGAGACTTGAAACAAAAGCTCAAGTCAGTCACTGTGTGTGGTGACACAGCGCTGACAAGTTGATTACCAGCCAAATTTCACGAAAGGTACACTTGAGGTAAACTGCAAAGGAGGTCAGGTATTTTGTCATGTTAAAAGTCCAGCTTTGCACAGACAGAGGAGCAGCTTGGATACTGGGAAATTTTCAGGGAAGTCTTTATAGCTTCTAGAGGTGTTTTTTTAAAATAAGATATTGTTAATTTTCTGGAAATTTGAGGGCAAGAACTTAGTAATTCATATGCAGTTTCTGAGATCAAAGGCACCTCTGGGCACACCTTCAGGGCTGTCTTAATTGCATATTCTGTAGTTTCAGCCACTTTAGTTGAGGATTGTGAGGAGAGGGGATCTCATTAATATCTAAATCAAATTGGCAAGAGAGAAAAGCAAAAATTTACCCATTGGAGTTCTATTTCTCTCTGCTGATGCACTCTGGCTTGCAGCCGATGCTGGTGTTGCACATCAAGCTACTTAAAAGTTCCAGCGAGTGTCACTGAAGTACAGTTTGTCTATTTGCAGCATATTGATTCAAGCTGTTTACTTCCTAATGGAGGATTAATTTCTGTCGTGAATGCAAATGGAGAGTACATTTAAAGTGCTTGCCTTCCAGATAAGAAAGGCCTTTCGCCTTTCTTCCCAGGGAGCTGAGCTGAATTCATGCTCAAAAACAGCAGTGGTTGTTTTAATGCTGGGGTTTTTTTTAATTAGAACAAAACCTAGATTTGAGTTTTGTTGCTAGCTGAAACAAAGCCAGCACAGCTCTACTTAAAAGCGAGCCTGAGCTAGAGCTGAACTGTAGTGAATTCAATTCCCTGCTGCACTCTTGGTTCATTGAAGACTGTAAGTCCAGTTGGATTTCTCTCAAAAGTTCCTGACAGGTATTGCAAAGTAGTGTTTGAGAGACTGAAAATGTGAACCTCTTGTGGGAAGGCTCTGAGACTAATAGTGAAATGTCTGCCTAGTTTGGGCTGAGGTCTCGTGTAAAGTATATTTATTTTCTAATATCTAGGAAGATCTTCTCTCTAAGGCAGATGAAAGCTTTACTCAAACCAGGTGTCATCAATATTCCTGACCTTTGTTTTGAAAAACAGTTGATTCTTAGGCAAGTTCAAGAGTTGTCTTTTTTTTGTGGATTTTTTTTGGGGTTGGTTTTAGGTTTTTTTGTTGTTGGTTGTTTTTGTTTTGTTTTGTTTTGTTTGTTTGTTTTGTTTTGATTTGTTTGTTTGTTTTTTCTTACAGAGGATTAGAATAGGATTAACACGTGAAAAACTGAAGGGCAACTTGACATCATCTAATATCACCATTTCCTAGGACTTCTTTATATTCCATCTCTGGAGATTATTTCACCTTGTTTAGGAAGGATTTTAATTTATATCTAATACACAAAAAATGAATATGTTACATGAAAGTCTTGGATCTTCCAGCTGTTAATTTCCCTGATTTGAGGTCTGAAAATCAGCACAGTTATTTCCTTTATTCTTCATATAGAAATGCCATGTAGATATTGCCTATTGTATACTGTCTTGAGTTCCCAGAGTATACCTGGCAGGAGAAGAGTGCAGGAAGGAGTGTTTTGACAATAAAGAGAAGAAATATATCTTTACAGGAAATAGATAGCATTGCTTTGGTATCTTAGTCTGTAAGTTTTCAGGCAGAAATTCTTGCTTAAAGGATGTAAGGAAATAAGGAAATTACTTAAGGAGTTAAGGAAAAAAATATTCAGTCCACCAAATTGGTTTTATGAAGCCAGGAAAACTACCAGTCAATCCATGTACTTACTTTTGTACAGACATGTATTTCATGATGATTGTGTGAAGCATTGAAAAGTTGTCTAGTCAAAGGAAATATTATTGTAATTTAGGAGGAACTCCAAATATCTGGTTAAAGTAATTTAGGGAAAACTCCAAATATCATCACATTTAGGTGATGCCTGAGACTGAACAAATGTGCCACCTATGAGTGTGGCTTTGGCATATGAGCAAGTGGTTGTCTGAAATTGACTGTGGTAAGATAATTTGGCAGCCTTTATCAGTTTTTAACATGTAGTAATTGGCTAACCACTATGTGCTAGCAGCCCTGACTCCCTGTTCAGTGTTTTATTGCTGGGTGTATTGGTAGCCTCCCTTCTGGTTGCAGTTCTGTAGCATGACTTTAAAAAATGCCAATAAGCCTAGACAACAAACATGTTTTAAATACTTTGTGACAGTTAATTGTTTCCCTGTGGTTTAGACAGTGCCACTGCACTAGTGCATTAAGAAATACATCTTGAAAAGCGTTGTGATGAAATTACAGGTCAGATCTTACCACACAATGCAATTCCCTTATTCTTAGATCAAATAACCATCTGTTTGGAAAAGTGTTTTTGCTCTGAAGAGTTTCTTTTCTTTCTTGAAATACATTTAGCAGATGTTTCAAGAGAATGGCTTTATACAGGCTTTTGTTCAGTAGGTGGTTTTACTGTCTGTTCACTCAAAAATTCTAGTTGGGTGTTGCTCAGGCAAACCCGGGTCTTACACGCTGTTCTTCAGGTTGTCTCTGGGCTTGTGTAGGTTCTTTGTATTTTATCTTCATTACCATTGCTAAAATAATGCCACCTCCATTTCTAGTGTAGATACAGTTTTAGTACAGTGAAAAAATAGGGCATAACTTTGGTTTATTCCCCTGTCTTCATAAGGCTTAATAATGGAACACATTTACATCATCAGAAAACTGTACTGGATTAAATAAACAAACAAATAGCACACACTTGTGTCTGGAACACTCATGCTAGTGAGTTTCCATTGACCTGCTCACATGCAGAATGCCTGGAATGGTTAGTCTAGGCAGCCTTATCTCTTAAGGTAATTGACTTACTTTTCTGCTCATGAAGAGATTTCTCTCTCATTGATTTATTTCCCTTTGTCATGAATTGTGATTGTAGATGTTTAGAAGCTCTCACCAGTTTGCCATATAAATCTTAAGTACTGTAATAATAGGTAATACCTTGTACATACTCTCCACCCTCTGGAGCTTTCAAAGAAGTAAAGATAATGTCTTCCGTGCTTCAGATCATGGAGTCAGAAACTTGGTTTCCTGCAGTGACCCTTCTGTGGTCATGCTGCTTGATGCCTTTGCAGTCATTTGTGCCACTCTGCTGTTTGTTACATGTAAATAGAGCCAATTGTCCAGGTTCACTTTCTGAATTCTACTGGAAAATGAGCCCTGCACACCCTAGGCTCAGCACAGTGGTCTGTAAAAGTTGTTGGTCCTTCTAATACATAAAAATGAATATGTTACTTCTGACAGTGCAGATGTGCTTGTGCTCAAAGACATGTGCGTGTGTCGCTGTGCATTCAAAAATGCTCCTTATTTGGTGTCTGGGAGGCCTTGGGCACAGCAGATCGTGGAAGATCAAGGTCTTATCACGTGTGATTCAGGACACCACAACTGAGTATCAGTATATACTTTATTAAGTAATGGAAGGATTCTTGTTTTAGAATTGGTTTCTGAATACTGTGGTTATTTCAGCTGAGTCTTGTTTCTCCCTGGCTGCTGCTGTTCTGTATTATGTCAGTGCATGTGTCTGGTACTGAAAAGTGTTTGATGTTTTCTGTAGGTCATGCAAGATGTTTGATGTTTTTTTTGTTGACTTTTGAGTATGAGTAAATAATTGATAGAATCCCCCGTGGCCAAAATTTCTGAACCTTTATGTATATCATTGTGGTCAATTACAATGTGGCAAGCTGGGTTATGTTTCTCTCTAATTATAATAATCAGATATGTAACATTCATAATGAAAGGCAGATTTGTGAACATTGTAGCAGTGCACTGACTCCAAATTTTGCTGCCGCCTTTGCCAGAAGAGCAAGAGGCTGGTGGGGTGAAAAACATCACGGAGGTAAATGGAGAGCCTAAGGAAGTTTTCTCAGTATGTTTTCAGGGCAATTTCTTTTGCAACTCAAGTTTACTCATGTAATTAATGATGTAACGTGTAAAATTCTTAATTTTCAGATGCTATTAATAACATTTTCTCAGCTATTTTTCTGACCTTACGGAGCTTATTGCAAACCTGTTCAGCTTGATAGGGATTCAGGTGTAAATGCTTGGGCAAGTTTGCAAGTTTAGTCTTACATCTGGCTGTTTCTTTGGTCAAGAATTTGCTTCTGTTCCAATAATCATGGTGGGTTTAAAAGTTTTTAAATTACTTGGGCTGCAGTTAGTTTGGCTATATTAGAAAGTATCACTGTTAATGTTTTATTTTCTATTAAATAAGTTAAAATAAGTACTCTATTAGCTATTTAAATTGAAGGAGAAAAATCTTGTGGCTAAATAACAAAAGACCAGCACAGACTTTCCAGTCATTTTCTATTAGATTATAATTGTTCTGATTTTCGTATGCATTGTCATGGAAATAGTATTTACCAAAGGAACCACCCCCTTTCAGTCTTTGCAGCTGTCAGCACTTTAAGCACAATCTCTTCCCTTCTTCTATCAGAGAAGTTGTGTGTTCAAGAAACTTTGTTGTGCTGCACTCAGGAAGGGTTAAACCATTCTGACTTCCTAGGTCTGACGTGAATCAAATAACCATCTGCAGTGACAGATCATGTGCTTGGAGGCTTATGCATTAAGCTACCCAAATATCAGATAATCCTAGAACATCACAAGAAGAGGTGCAAAGCAGGTTTTATGATTATTTCTTTCTTTTTCTGTGACTTATACAGTCCATTTACATTTATACTGTTGCCAAAATCCTCGACAACTTTAGGTTTGAAGGGGTTTTGCGGTTTCATACAGTCTAGCTAAGGAAGATCAGAGTAAAACTTACTCAGTCATTGTGCTGTTAGGAATTTCAGTCATGAAAAATGCATTTGTCTACTAATTTTTTTTTTCAGATCTGGATTTATGTCAATGACTGTCCTTAAATATCTCTTGAGACAAGTTAGCTTTTAAATGAGTACAATGCACTAAATCTCAGGTGATGTCCTTGTGTTGGAACAGAGGTGGCTGAAGGACTTTGTTATGGTCAAAGGAAACCGTATGGCAGTGGGGCACTGAGCCACTGAAGACAGTGGTTTGTCATTTGCTTACAAAAGGTCTCTGTGTGTGCCATAGAGCATGCAAAATTTGTGCTGATGCTGTCAAATGGAATGAAAAGAACACCCCCAAACGCTGATGGAATTATTCAGGCTGTACATAAAATCTTATTCATATTCAAATAGGAAGCATCAGAGCAACACAAGTATTTCCATTGCATATTCTAATCTTCCTCACCCTTTTAAGATTAAAGAAGATGTTTGGTTTCCTTACGAAATGTTAGTGTAGGAGAATTCTCTCCAAGTTTTACATTTTTAGGGGTAGGAATTAATGTCTTATACCTGAGAGGAGGAAAATGGTGAACTTCTAGCCAAGCTTAGGGCTCAGTTTTTCAGAACTTAGGAGTTAAAAACTTGCAAAAAGCAGACCTTGAGGAAAAACTGAACCATTTTCACATTCTTCTGCATAGTTTGATTAAATTTTGCATTACTCCAGAGTTACCCAAGAATTATGATCCATTGAAAATGCTGCAGAGAAATATTTCAGCATATTTTGCTTGGCATTGTTTTTACTGATGAGTATTATCTGAATGAAAAAGAAAAAAAATTGCATCCTAGATATGTACCCCTTAAAGCTGTCTGAAAAAAGAGAAAACAAAAAGTTCTTGGTAGTGTTTGATACTGCTGGAGGACAGGATGTATATTGCTTGACAAGGTGAAGCTTAACTGAGGAGTAGGAGGAATGGTCCAGTGGGTAGTCTGGGCCTCCAGAGACCAGAGTTCAGTTCTTGTTCAACCATGGACTTCTTGTATGACTTGCCAGAAAGACATTTTGTCTAGCTGGTGCCTTTGGTAGTATCCCATTTTGCACATCGGGAACTGTCTCAGAAGGGTGTTGAAAATAAAAACCATTAATGGCTGTAAAACTATATAAATGCCTTCAATATGCTGAAGCTTGGCCTTGGTTTCAACATGGGTTTTTTGCTCTGAAAATATGTCTGGTTTTATGGATGATTGCCTTTTGTTCCCTGAAACAGGCTACTAATAGGTTTTATTCAGGCCTGGAGCATTTGATGATCTGTGCTGCTTTCCAGCAATGATTGCACTCATCTCAATATGCTGCCACATGTTGTTATTTGAACAATCTAGAAGTTGTTTAAATTATCTTTTTAATTAATGTTACTTGTAAATGCTAAAACTTTATTTCAATGAAAGTCACAGCAATAGCATGGGTCAGTAAGAAGATAAAATGTTTTGGTGATCAAAGATTTTGCTCAGTGATAGTTGTTACATCTTTTGCTGCATGTGGCAAATGTGATGTATGTGTGCAAGGCACATATTTTGCAATGTGTCTTGCTTACAGCAAAGCTGCTCTTGTATTAACCCCTCTGTCCCATCCCTGGTTTGCATCTTGCCTTGTTCCTTGTTCTTTTGAACAGTGATGTCTTTTTTAGATGTCCCCTCATAAGTTCTCTCTGCATGTATTAAAGCTAGGCTGCATTCAGAGAGAAGTATTTTTAGTCAAAAAGAAGGGTCGGAATCAGAATTGCTGTGATCAAACTAGTTCCACTGCATTCAAGGATGTCTGTTCTATTCAGCTGAATTTGGCCAGTCATCCAGTTTCTGGTTACGTATATCTAAGGGCATTTCACATGCGATAATTTACATGGCATTCGGCAAAAAATGCGTGTGAACCTTAGATTTTGCTGTATGCATCTTTTGTTACTTATTTATAAAATGACATTGCAGAAACTAAGCATAGCTTAATGCACAGATTGAAAAGAAAAAGCATGCATATTCTAGCAGTCTATTTTGGAGGTATTTAAGGCATTATGTTTCTAGGCATTAAATTAGACATTTTTAATGAATAATTAGATTGAATCAGTCCTTTTTTTTCCCTCTGTTTGGCTTGATATGTGAAAGACCTGAGAAGAAAAAAAGAGTTCCTGTCAGTTTAGGGGATTCTGCTTTTGTTGGGGTATTCATTTCATATGTAGGGTCAGCTGAGACAGCTGAGCTGCTGGCTTCTGGCAAAAGTAGTAATTCATATGACTGATAAGATTGTCAATGCAAGTACTCACTGAAATGAAATGTGGGTGTTTCATAAATCTAAAAATAAGAATATGTCCATTTAATTCTTATTGGTATTAGAACATATGAAGACTAAAACATGCCTTCTTTGTAAAAGAGACTTCCTTTTATAAATAGTTCATTTTTCTTAGAGCATCAGCAAAATTTCCAATTCAAAATCCCTAAGCATCATTTTTAATAAAATGTAAATTGAAACAGTCCACTTGCTGGGTAATGGAAACTTGGTTTCAAGCCTCCAGTCTTTTCCTGAGTTGCTTCCAACGCTGTTTGTAATTAAAGGGGCAGAACAAGAGATTTTGTGATGGTGGTCAGTAACTTGTCCAGATGCCTGATTCTTCTGTGGGGATGATATTGGGGGTTTATGGCTGTGCTTGCACATTGGGATTTGAACTGTATAAGGTATTTTACTGAAAGCTTAACCAAACAGTGTATAGTGCTGATACAAACAGAGCATTAGACATGTCTGTCTTTAATATAGCCATCTGTTGAGTGCTATAGCAGTTTTTCAAAAGCCTCCCTCAGCATAGACATCAAAGTCTAGTCATGCACCTGTGCTTCTGATCTTCTAATATTTTTCTTATTTAAAAATGGCAAAGGGAGAGGAGCAGTATTTCAAGATCAGCAGCTTTATTTAAAACAAAACACAAAAAGCCAAAAAACCCCAAAAAACTCTCCCACAGAACTCATGCTGCCAATTCAGAAATTGTTAAAAATCTCTTTTTTGGATATTCAGCACTATTATTTATAAAAATCCAGACAACCACGCTTTAATTTTGCTCTCCCTTGAGTAACCCCTGGCCTTGCTAACACTGTTTCCTGCCTGGTCTATTTACAATACAGCTGCTGAGATAATTTTCTTGATCCATTGGTCCAATGACATCAGCTGGACCTGTGAACTCTTGAAGGACAGAGAAGCATTTCTGTGAGAGGGTGGTCAGTGGAAGGATGAGCTTGCATCAGCTTGATGCATTCAACAACCATGGCCCAAAAGAGGGGAAAATGCCTTTCCTGTGAAGTCCTCTCGAGTGATGGGAGAGACCTGGAGACAAAACAGGTGGCCCCATGGGGCTGCCCACAGAATGTAGGCTGGCATAGCCTGGGTGTTCTGGTGTCCCCTTATTTTCTCTCTCATTTGTGAAGACCAACAGGTCTATGAATGTGAATTGGTGATCTCCTGGTTATCACCTCCTGCTGGCCTAGTGCTGTACCCTGATGTCCCTTGTGACAGGAGAGGGTCTGCTTGGTGTTTGCTGGCATGGGTGAGGCAAGGCCTCCTTCCCCTGCTGTGGGAGAGGAAGCTGCAATGAGGAGGGAGGGGAGAGTGCCTGTTCCCAGTCACAACCTCTGTGTGTGATTGCCTCAGAGTAGCAGCAGCACTGGGCAAGGTCTGGGGTTTCTGCTGTGAGAGCAGAGCGGACATCCCTGCCTGGGTCTGGCCCTGGCCAGGCCCTATCCCCAGTGATGGGCCTGATGGACAGGCTGGGGCTGCCCTGGTGCCTCCTTGACCATCCACTCCTGTCTGGAGTGGTGGGACACAGGGCAGGTCCTGGCAGACAAGACCCCTTGCAGTCTTATCTGTGTGGTTTTCCTACTAAAACAGGTTGAAAATACAGTATTAATGTGCACAGCATCATCACTCAGTCTCTGAAATCGTGTGACAGTAACTCCTATGTGACAGCAGAAGCTACTGATTACATAATGTTTTAGTTACAGTTTAAGTTTTGAGAGATCTGTGGCAGCAAAAATTGTTCTTAATTTGTTGTGTACCATTAAGATACTCAAATCCAGCAATATTTAGATTTGCTGATGAAACCTGTGGTAAAATACAGGAAGATCTGTAATAAGGTCTTCATTGTGGTACCTAAACTTACTAGAGTTTATTCTCATAGCCTGTGAAATATTGGAAATAAGCAGCTTGATACTGAGCACCTGTATTTCATGCTGAGTGAAAGTGACCTCAACACGGGCAAAGACTCCTTAAAATCCACCAGAATGGTGCAGAAATAAACAAATTTTGTGTTTCAGAAAAGGAGGATAAAGCACGTATTTCTTTCTCCCAGTGGGGATACAAAAGGAGTATTATAAACACGTGTTAACTGGCTGTATGAGCTGTGTGGGTTCATTTCCCCCGGTCTGTGACCAGAACTAGCCTGTCTTGCTGTCACAGTGTTGTTTTCCACATTTGCATAGCTGGGCTCAGTATAAATTACAGTAAAAAAGTTACTCAATTGTAGCACTTCTTAACGTTCTTGAAAATGGTGGCGCAAATATATGTCAGAACAGTATATTAAATATTTGAAATGTAAAATTCACTGAGCTCAAACTTTCCAAGCGTGCACACTTCTTTTTTATTCCCATGAAGGTGCAGGGTCCTCAACACCCCTTTGCAAAAGAAGGCTCTGTTGGTAGAGAATGTGTCCTGCCTTCACCTTGACTTCGTGAGCTTTGGAAACTTCTTGTTTCCTGCATGTGCAGTCACTTGCTTTGGGAGCCACTCTAAGTTTGATTTTTTTTGTTGTTTTTTTCTTCTTGCTTACAGATTGACTTGGAGCCGGAAGGGAGAGTGTATGTCATCATAGACCTTTCAGGATCGTCAGGTGAAGGTAGGGACTTTCAATATTTTGTCTTACTCTTTCATGAATGGAATCTCCAAGGGTCTCTGCAATGAAAGCATTAGAAGAGGTGTGTGCTGATATCCTCTTAAATCTTTATGAGCTCAAGTTAAAATGAACACATTTTGATCTCTGTCTTCAAGTTAATAAGCAGTTGCACTTCATCTTAGCCTGTTAATCGCTGATGGTAACAATACCAGCTAAAAGGACAGTAATGAAATGACCATATTTTAGTAGTGCTAATTTCCAAGGAAACTTCCAAATTCTTTAATTTTTGTAAGAATACTAACCATTGTGTAGGTAAAAAGAATAAGATGTCAAAAGTGAGAGAAAGGAGTTTATTTGCTTTTTAAATTGTTCTAATATTTGGTATTTTTCCACTAAATACTTTTTTTCAAATAAAGTAATGACCAAAAAATTGGAATTATACGAGGTATTTTCATTTTTATGACACAGCAGTTACATGTTGGAAAAAAATCTAAATATGGAAGAGAAGTATTTATTACATTCTTGAGAAAAATTCTGAAAATAATTTTCTGCTGCTTACTTTAAACAGAGCCAAGTGATATATGCTAGGAATAAGATAATTTATGAAGAAGCAAATCTGTGTGTCTTAGTCCTGCACTTGGTGACAGCCTGATCTGCCAGAATGGCCTAGATGATTGATTACCTTAAATTATGTCCAGCAATCAGCTTTGATCAGCTTCCCCCAGTAGCTCATGGAGTTCAGTTAAATGAGGTTATCGTCAGTTCACAGTACATAAAGAAGATTCACATGAACCCTGAGAGGAGCTGAAACCAAAAATGCTATGAAATGAAATTATTTTGCCTGGCACAGTGGAGAAGCAGCAGAAGAGCATGTTTATCTTTCTGTTCTTTGTAATGAATTGCTGCACTCTGACCAGCTACTAGCAGTAGCTTGCAAAAGCACATATTGCTGTAAATCCTGAATTTTTTAAAAAAACAGAAACTATTATTTAAACTTTATCTTACAGCCTCTTTTTGTGCCCACATAAGGTATGCTCTACCATTTTTTCTTCCTGGATACTGAAGAAAGTATCAATTAAATAGTAGTTTCTACATATTTTTCTGACGGGCATGACAATGGTCATCTGAAATGTGGTTAAAGGCATTGGTGTGATTCTGTCATAGGGCAGGTAGATGTTCTTCCAACTTCCACTGATAGCTAATTAATACCCAGGTGAGCCTTCTGTTACTGTTTCATCCCAAGAAGCATTCGAATGTGTCAGACTGTCAAAGGGCAGGAAGAATGGTGTTATGTGGTTCTTCAGCAGTTGTTTAAAATTCTCTAACCTTGTACACAGGAAAGTAAAAAATGGCTTTCCTAATGGGTCCTGTATTATGTGGTGCATTACCCTGTGACACTTGAAAGGTGCTTGGAAAGAAATTTGTGTCACTGCATTAGCATTGGAGGGGAACACTCAAATGGAAACAGGCCAGTGAGGGAAAACAGCTTATGAAATGCTCATGGGAAGCCCTCAGGAAGACCAAGAGGATTTAGTTGATGTGAATTTGGTAGAAACCTAGAGAAGCTGGTGCACTTACAAAATACAATAGAACTTGTGTATTTTTAGAGCTTTCCCATGCAATTAAATAACTGTGGAAAAGTGTTGTGTAGAAGTATTGCAAAATTCTCTAGGAGGGGTACAGTTGTACTCACAAGGGAAAGTGCACCAGATTTGTACAACTGTTTGTAAATAATTTTTATAGTGTTGCTAGTGATACTACGAAATCCTATTATTGGACTGTTTTATTAGGGCTGTGGCCTAAATAATTTCGGATATTTAGCTGTGTTAATGAAGCACCTAGTTTAACATAATAACTGTGTGCATCCTTGTGTAGTGAACATAAACACCTAGACCCCATGGGAAGTTGCTTTTCTACGTATTTCAGAAATGTGTCTTTGATTTTATGTACGTGTACATATATACGTATGTAAAGAGAATGTATCTGAGAGGTATTTTATGAATTTCAGTGGGCCACCTCATTGTAGTTGTCTGCATTTCTTGAATATTAACGGAGTATAAAATTATATTAAGTGCATCTCTTTTGAGTGGCCAGGGTTAGTTGAAGTGATTGCTACTCTTGACCAAATTTCTGAACCATGATCTTGTATTTGCACTCCAGTCTTCACTGTGAATAGCAAGAGTGCATAGTATTCTCTTCATGATGCACAAATGGGTATCAATATTTCAGCTGGAATTTTGGAGGGGGAAAATTGGCAATTCATAAAAATAAAAGTACTCATTGCAACAATTTTAACTGGAGGAAGCAATCAAGTTTCATGTTTCTTGCAAAAATGTCCTGTATACTCACCAACCACTCTTGTCTTGTAATGCTGTGTACTGAAAATTGGGCTAGTTTCTCCCATGTAATATAAGCAGGTTTCTAGTTACCAGCAGGCAGTAATGTAGCTTCAGTTATTTGGCACTTCTAAAAGCTTTGTCAGACAAATTCTCTTTTGGTATAATTGACCTAAGATTAGTTCAATCCACTAATATGGACAAAGAGCATTGTAGTCTACTACACTGCCTCTAAGAGGCAAAAGTCCTAATTTTCCAGGCAAGCCCTTATGCGAGTAAATTGGTATATAAATTGAAAGTAAGCTTATGTTGTTACTGTGTACCTCTTAAAATCCAATTGCTGCTTAGTCCCAGCTGCCAGATTGCTTATCCCTCTGCACTATTTGCATTTGTGTGGCAAAACAATGAAAACAGTTCATTGTTATGAGCTGACTTCCTCAACAAAAGCACACAATTCCTGTTCCTCCTTCCCCCCTTGTCTAAGCTGAATCATTCATGGACTTAGTGGCTTAGGTGTGCAGAACAGATGGAAATCTGGCAGATTACAAAGGCAGGTAAAGAGTATTTCTTCCTCTCCCTAGGCAGAGACAGACTTGTTGAGAGCAACCCTAGCGTATCAATATCAGCCTCTGGCCAATATTTTTACATGGAACTATGGAAAAAACAGTTGAGTTGCTGGCTTTGCTTTGCAGTTTCCAATGGATTGTTCAAATCTCAGGGAATTTAGATTTGTTCTGAAAAAGCAATTTTCTAGAACTTGCTTCCATTCAGTTCTAGTCTCTAAAGCAGAAAAAGATTGGAAAACACAAATCCTAAAGTCTGAGAAGTGGAAAGCAAGCTACATAAAAAGCCCTTACAAGAACAACAACAAACCCAAGAGGAGTGTTTTTATCATCACCTTTTTACACTGATCCTGTTTTGGAGCCTCCTTATAGTTTCTGTATGTTTGTTTCTGCACTGATAGGGATGGTGAGTAACTATTTATTTTAGCAATCTCTTGTAAATTCTGTAGTAGGAACTGTCCAACCCACATACTGAAAAGAAAATGTTAAATAAACTATTTGTCGCACAGAAGGTGATGTTCTCAAAAGTTAGGATTTAAATTTTTCTGCAAAAACATGAAGGTTTCCATATTGTGCTTCCAAATCAGTTCTGCAAAATGCTTTACCATTTTGGTGATGTTGACATAGGAAGAGGGTGAGAAAACAGCTCTTAAAATAAGATTTTTTAATTCTCCATTTGAAGCCATGTAAGCAGTATTGCTGTAACACCTGTGAGTCACGTCTTTACACTTCTTTTGCCAAAACTGATCTGCAGGGTTATTTACCTTCTGTAGATTTACTTTATTTAAAACGAGTCTGTGCATTTAGAGTAAATCTTTATTTATTTTCTGTGAATGAAAGCAGCTGTATCAGTGGAAACTTCCCAAATGTAGATATGCACTAAGGTGTCTATTCACAGCCTAAAATAACTGCAGCGGTTATTCAGTAACAGTTAACTGCAACAGTTGATCAGTAAAGTTCTATTTATAATTATTCTTTAAAAATAATTTTCATATTTTGGTCGGGTTTCTTTAAGTGTTTTTAAGTGCTTAAGGAACTGCCTGCTCAGAACTTTAAGGGATATTTCAGAAACAAATCCCTTTGGTCAAACAAACAAATGTCACTTCCTTTGGTCAAACAAACAAATGTGGCTTCTTGGAACATGACACAACATCCAGGAGTATGAGTTGGAATTTGTTACATAGATTTGTTAGAATTTGGTACATAGATACATACTGTGCCATATGCAAGTACATAGCATCTTTAAGAGTAAGCATTTCTGATAGCTTGCTTTTGGGAGACCAAATTGAAATGTGGGTGGCTGTTGTTATTCTACCGGAATAGTTTGTCAGTCTTGCAAAGCATATAATCAGTCAATTCTGCTATTAAGTAAACATTTGGTGACTCCCCTTCATGTATGCAGTTATAGAAAAAAACAAAGTTTATAGTAGGCTGGTGTTTGTAAAAAGGAATTATCTTGGAATAGATCCATCGTATTCATTCTGTGTTACTTTGCAAACTGGATCTAATGGTTGCACAGGTTTTTAATCTTGTATCTTGCACTTCTGCCTGGGCTATGGAGAAGGATGTGTCTGTGTATCAGTCTATCAGTGAACAGGAGAATCTACAAGATTTTCTGTCTTACTAATTTCCTCAGTGCTGCTTCTTGTGCAAGGTCATATTGATTTTCTATATTAATTCAGTGTTGCTGTAGTATATGCAGTATTTCTCTACTGAAGTGCACTAACTGCTTTATTGGCATGCTTTGGCAGTGTCTTTACATATATTTTTTCATCTTTTTCTTTTAATTCTTACAGGGTTTTGTAAGTAAAGTTTTTTGAATTATTTGAGAAGTACTCAAGAGCTCCAGTGTAGCTGATTAAGATCGAAGTGCAGGCTGAAAGTTTAAAACTTAACTAATATGATGACATAATGATTTGATTTACAAACTGGAGTAACAGATGGCCAGCAAGAGGGTAAGAGAGGTAAATTGCCTGAGGAATGATTAAAAACATTTTCAGCGAAGTCAGTTTTATATCTACTGAAAGACAGGTGCTGCTATATTTAACAGCTTGTGACCTGTCTGCTTCATTTGTCATTGTGGGTTTCTTCTTTCTTTGGAATTACTGGTTTATGTGGGACACAAACACACACAGTTACTTACAGTAGCTTTCTGCCAACTTAGGAATTAAGTTGCCAATTGAAATATGTCAATATTAAATCAACTGTGGACAACTTCAGAATGACCTTGACATGTTAGGTTTTTTTTTCTTAAATGTGTTTATTGTAACATGTAATAAAAATTTAGGAGCTATTCAAAACTCTTTCTCTATGTTTAATGTCTAATCAGTTTTAAGGATTATTTATCATTGTTAGCTGTTCCAATTTGCATTATGGAATTGTCCTTCTATACAGTCACAGAGTCCCCATTTTAGAGTGGGCAGTTGAATTGCTATAAAACACCACAGCTTCTAATACCTTCATCTTCATCTGCTTCAGATTCATCCGCTAACTAGCTGAAGTCAGGGTATTTTGTGAATGCAAAACATTTTGTTTGGGTTTATTATTTGGCCTTTTTGCATTGAAATAGCCAACGAAAAACTTAGAACTCTGACTGTACCAGATTATGTATTTAACATGTAATACAAAATATATTGTAAGAGGTTTTCCAGTTCTTCTTAGCTCATTTACTTCAAGGCTCTCAGGTTTGCAAATATGGTTATTGTTGATTGGCATGTCAGGACAGAAGGTCTGCATGAAAAAAGTATCAGTAGAAGCAGAGAATGATTCTTAATGCCATTTTTGTGTCCCATGCTTGATAGATCTGTAACACAGATAGAGCTTGTTGATCAAAATATCCAGAGGATTTATTTCAGGCATTCAACTTCAGTAGAATTCATACGGCAAGAAAAATTGTGTTTCCATTCCATGTTGTAGCATCCTTTTGCAAAAAACTGTTCATAGAAAATATCCCACAGGATAAAAACTTCCTCTACAATTCCTAAAGTATCTCTTTGCCAGTGCTTTTCCTTGAGGTACTTGTAGTAGTCATTGTCATCATCATTAATTATGCTTCTTGTGCTATAAGGGCTCAGTGAATGAGATCTGGTTGTGCCAGGCACTGTCTGAACAGAAAACAGTGGAAAGTGTTTAATCAGGGATCTCAAAGTCTAAATCAGGGAGCAGTTTTGCTTGTCTTTTTCAGGAATTCGTGCTACTGAAAAGTAGTGGTTTCTTTCACTAGTATCTTCTAGTGCAAATACAACTTTGACAGGCTATCTGTTAGTTCCTCGTGTCCATCAGTTGCTGATCTTGGGGTGCTGAACAGGCAGTGAAAGAATTCTTGGGTTTGTTCAGAATTTCTATTATTATTACTAGGTAGATAGACCTCAGACCTGAATATTCTTCTGGCAGGTGAAGAGCAGCTTACCTTTCTTTATGGAAACATTCCTCAATTTCTCAGAAACCTGCTCAGAAGGTACAAATTTTTCCTTATTTCCACTGATTGATCTCTTGATCAGGATGTATCTCTAGTCCATGTTTGCTATTCCTCCTGGCAGTGGCATCTCTCTCAAAAGGTTCAAGTTAATCACCAGCTTATCACTGCAAGTATAATTGCATTTTAAGATTTGAGCACAGGAGTCAACCTTCTTCATTGTATTAGTTTTGTCTTTGCTGGTTTAAGCACTTGTTTGCAAATGTTACATATTTACTCGATTATTTTTGCTTGTTTGTTTTTAAATGAGAAGGGATGGAGAACCTATTTTTTAATAACCCATGCACTTATGGTAACTACGTGGAAAAAAGAGTCACAGTCATAATAGCTTCACTATTAAAAACCGTCTTATCTCTTATTTTACCCCCCAGAATTTCATTGAGCATTCAACTCACGCACATCCTTACCTTTCTCTGTAAGTTAATGTTTGACAGGAAGCAGACCGCTAGGGAGTCTAAGGAGAGTCAGTGCTTTAGTCAGAGTATGGATCTCTCATGGGGAGCCAAGTAGCCTCTGTAGCTTTTCCAGAGCTGTAGGTGGAGCAGAAGGTATCTGCACAAATTCCTTATGTGGTGTATCAACTGAGAACCTATTTCCTTTTAAGCTTTGGTTTTATGTAGATAGGGTTTGGGAAAGTATTTTTTTCCCCCATCCAGGTTTTCATTTCTTCAGTACCACATCAATACTCATTCAAACCATAAGGGAGGGAAGAGGGTAAAATCAAATAAATAAAAGAAACAAACTGATTTGCAAAGTTTTCTCCTTCTGCTATGCCTTCATTTTCTTTTCTTAGGAGGGATAATGCAAAGTCACTACTAATGCTTTTTTCCTTGAGTCTTATTTAGTTTAAACTTAAAATACATCAGTGCTGAAGTGTGGATGCTTATTACAAAAATGAAAAAATTTTTTCCTGGTTTCTTTCTCTTTTTGAAGCTATTAATCTCTTTTATGACTACATTTACAATGGGAAGAAATATTTAACCATCCAGATATTGAGTTTCTAGTTTGGGGTTTTTTTTTACTTTTTTAAGCCAACCAACCAACCAACTAACCAAGCAAAAAACCCACCAAAAAACTCCCCAGGCGTTGCATTTATACTAATACCGAAACTTGTAGGTTATGTTGCTCAGTCAGACAACTTTCTCATATCAAATGAACAACTCTAAATATATCTCTTATTTTCCCCAGTCTGTTAGAATATGTTATGTCAATAGATAACTGCAGTATCTGACTTTGGTGTGTATTTGCTTGTTGGTGCAGTAGGTGATGTATTTCTTGTGAGATCAAATTTCACCCATTGGTAGCATGGTATCTGAGAGCAGGTATTTTTTTGTTGTTATCCAAGTGACCATAACTGGAAAGCCTGAGTAGAGGAGCTGTGAGATAACAGTCTGAGTCTGTGATAGGTTTTTGACTCTTGCCAGTTGACACTTGAATAATGGCACAGGCATTTATTTGGGAAAACAAACCTTGCAGGTTTACAGTTGAACCCCAGATTTCTTTTTAAAAGTATCTGTGCAGACACAAATCAGCAATTGGTGACAGTTCAGTCTGTTGCCGCATGAGCCTTTTAAACTGCACTGCTCAGCGTAGAGTTTCTCCAAAGGGTGCTTATATAAATTTAACTTTGTGTGGCAAATGCCTTCAGAACGAACATCTCTCCATGGATTTATAGCCATCCCTTGGATTGTATCCAGTTAGCTGATTGAACATCTGGTAAGCATTGTGTGTTTGTACTAAGCCCTTACTGTATAAAGCTGGCTCAAGCTTTTCAGGCAAAGATCAGTGACCTTTCCTTGGCAGGCTTTTAGCCACTTGCCAAAATAAATGCTTTGCAGGGAGCAAGACACAGATAGAAGATTTGGCTTAAAGGCACCTTTATATTGTACTGGAAGAGTTTGCACTTGCTTAAGGAAAACTGTGTTAGGCTGAAAAAGTACTGAAACTCATATACATACCATGTTCCCAACTGCTGTTGTTCGCTTTTCCATTTATGTAGTAAAACTCTGATTTCCATATGTTGGGGGTTTATTTTAACAAAATCGTGCAGGGCCTTTGGAATAGGCATGTTTAATTTTACCACTGCCTATGCCTAGTGTGTTTTTTGAAGAAAATGGGAGAAATGTATCAAATTAAAAGCTATAGTGGCATTTTCATACATAAGTGAAACATGAACTAGTAGTAAGTTTTGAAATAGAAATATATTTTTTGATAGTCATGTATGGTTAGCTATTTCATAATAGAAGGCACAACATGGGTGAATCCAATGCTAATTGTATACCATGATGTGATGTGGAAAATGCATATAATATTATAGTTTGGGGGTCTTTTTGGTCATACTTCATAAAATCTATAACCTCTACTCTTATGGTTTCTTGGTATTTTGCTCTACACTGCTGGTGCAGTAATATGCTCTGAACAGATCTTTTCCCTCTTCACCCTTATGTTGCCCAACAATAGTCAAACCTGTTTATTGTTAAGGTAATTGAGGCAAAAGGCCTTGGTATACTCTATTCTGATTAATCAATTAGGGGATGAATAGATGAGGGAATACATACATTAAAGACAGGTCTAGCTATATTCCTGGCTATTCCATGCACCTGTGGGATTGTGAAAACTTACTTGTTCTATGAATATCATGAACCAAATGTCTGCTGCCTTCAACATAGCCTGAAAATCTACTACTGTTTTTAAAATACCAGTTTTACAGCAGTATAAACAGCCAGAGTGTCAAAAATATGTATTCTTTGAGTATAGTCTTGAAAGGTTAAACTATTTAACTTTTTCATGACCACTCTGTACCTGTGGTGGGAAAAATTGTTTTGCCACTGTAAAAGGCAGTCTCTGAAATTAAAAATGACAGAATTAACCTTGCAACACTTGCAAATTAGAGTTTTTAAAAGGAAGCTGCAAAGTCCAAAAAGGAAGATCAAGCCTTTTCATTATTTCTCTGAATTTTCAGAAGGGCTGTACTAAGGGCAGTATTGCAAGCTGAGATCCATACTCTAAACCCTGAACCCCTGTCTGCTACTTCGTCTTTTCTTTTTTCCATTATATGCTTTCATTATTTCTGCCATATGTCTTCCATGTATTGATCAGAAAAGTGAATCATATCTGATAGATATCAGGAATAATGTAAAACATAGATTTTAATGTGCACTAGCAGCTTTAGCAATCAATCTGCCTGATGCTTTAGACCTGCAGCTGTTGCAGGCTGTGTAGGTCCTTGAATCTTTGTATAGTAAGGATGAGGTGTATTTCTAAGAAATTATACTTCTGTAACGCCTACACACATGCACACACAAAGCTTAAGCATTGATAAGTGGTCAAATAATATCAGCATCTAGGTCAAAATACTCAACCTGAATAAATCTGAGGAATTTTAATAACTCCAGTTTGCACCAACAGGGCTCCTTCCTACAAGACAGAAGAAATTAAAAAAAAAAAAAATTACAGTATTGTAAAGGAACACTGAGAAATACTCCTTTTTTACTTCTCTATTATACTTCCCAGATCAGCACCCAGAAACTGGCTCTTTTCAGTTAATTCTGAAGTACGTGCTTTTCTTCTTTATTAGACGTGGTGTTTTCAAAAAATCTTCAATACAGCATTTTTGAACTTCACCATGGAAGTCTGCTTTGCTATGACTGGTGCTATTTAAAGGAAGCATCTTCCATTGCAATTCATGAACGTTCTGTAGTAGATAAAAGTGACCGAGGGTATTTGTTCACCTCTGCCTAAAATACTGGAAGCAGCTGTACTTCTGCTTTTCAGATCAGTGTAATTGTTTACATTTGCACAGCAATATCATAAGGCCAGAAAGGAACAAAGAACTTTTCCCATTCAGACTTCAGAAAAATGAAACTGTGTGAATGTATAATCACTTTCAGACTTCGGTCAGGGTTCTTCAAAACCCAGATATAATAGCTGTAATAGGTGTAATATTTAAGTATGGTGTGACAAAGACCTGAAACCATCCTGTGTTCTGTTTTAAAGAGTGCCCGTCTAACAGTCCAGTTCTCCTGGTGCGAGGACTTTATTTGGGACTTGGTAACAATCAGAGATCTACTGTGGAATTGTCTTCTCATCTGAAGAGAGCTCCACAGGCAGAAGTCAGAATATTAAGATCAGGTTTGATGCTTTGCCTCAGGGGATGAGTTCTTAGTTTCACAAAAATAGCCCTTTGCATTTCAGTTGAAGTAAACCAACAATGAACTGCCATACATTCAATTAACATTATATTTAATATTATATTCAGAAACAGAGTTCACAAATATTTCAGTGCTTTGTAAATGTCAGCATGAGAATCACACATAATACCTGCTGAACAGAGAAAAGAGAGGAAGAAAAAGGTCTCATTGGCTGCAAATGCAGGATGTAAAATTTAAATAGTGGGTAGTCATTTTAATTTTTAAACTACAGCAACTTGAGTTTCAATATATGATTTACTTTGGTTTTAGAAGCTTGTGGGCTAAACAAGTTTTTATTTACTTTTAAATGCTTTAAAGTGTTTTTGAAGAAAAGTAGAGTTAAAGTTTATTAAGAATTCTAAGAGGTTTTTTCTGTAATTCATCTGTATGCACTCCATAGTTGTAGCAGATTTTGTGAATATCTGCAATGGCAGATGTTTGTTTTAGAGCATGCAGTTTTTGTGTGCTCAGAGTTTTTGGAGTGAACAGAAATATTTAGTTATTATATTAAACATACTTTGAGACTTGTGCAAATCCAGTACTTCAGGCAAGATAATGTTAATGCTGAATATTAATAAAAATGATGAACCCATTTTATAATAACTTTTTGAGGCTGGGATTGTCTGGTTAAACCCCATAACTGGAGTGATTTGTACATCTGCCATCCTGACTTTGGGCAGGGTTCTTCAGTGCATCAGCAAACTTCTCTGGAAAACAGGATTATATCTGTCTATTGTGCTGAAAGGCTAATATTATAAGTGGAATCTTTCCTTAAAAGAAAGAGCTTTATAAAGACTGGAAAATGACTTGAGATTTAGATTTATATCTTTTTTTAAGTTAACTGCGCACTCTTCATTGAATGACTAGAAAGTACACTTGGTGATGTAATGAACTGGCAGTTAATAAAATGCATTTATCCCTGTTTCAGAATACTAAATGATTTTTTAGTTTGCAAGGGGGGTTATGAGTTTTAAGGATTCATTATTGTTACAATCTTTTTGCTGGCTGTAGTTACTGAATTACAATCGGGTCCTTTTTCAAAATCCTTTCTCAGGGCATTTTACTGAATATTAAACTTTGTGTACAAATGCAGGAGTTATTAGGCAGTAGTTTAACTTCTATATTTGACAGTGGCAAATTGACCATTAATAAAAAACAAGTTTTGGGAATTTTTTTCCCCAATGTGTGGTTGTGGTGTACTGCATTTCAAATTTGATTTTAAATAATCAAAACCAAAGCAAAACAGAGGCTGACTCAAGTTGTGCCAGGGGAGGTTTAGGTTGGATATCAGGAAAAATTTATGCATCAAAATATGCTGCCCAGGGAAGTGGTTGAGTCATCATCCCTGGAGGGATTTAAAAGACCTGTAGATGTGGCTCTTATGGACATGGCAATGCTGGTTTAGTGATTGGACTTGAGATCTTAAAGGTCTTTTCCAATCTAAATGATTCTATGATTTTATGAAGACTCTACTAATGATTTCAATACTTGAAGATTAAATTCTTTAATTATAGTTTGTTCGGGTTTTGTCATTTTGGTTGGTGTTTTTTGTTTTAAATAATGGCTTTTATCCCAGGTCTTTATTATTAGAGAGCATCATTTCTTCATACTTAGGAAAAGTCAGACATCTAACTTGTGTAAGATGTATTTGACTTATTCATGTATTCTTTGAGGGATACAATTAGTACCAGAAATTAGGTCTGTTGTGTTGTTAAGATACTGCTTTGGAGGGTTTGATAGTGTCATTTCAAGAGAATATATACCTCACTAAAAGTTATTTAGCTTCCCTTAGGTAGATTAAGCGTTTCCCTTGTCTGTGCTTCAGTGTCTGACTAAGTTGTGTAAGAATGTCCTGTGTTGTTCAAGCACTTTTCCTAATTTTTTTCCTGGGAAAAGGGAGGGAGACATCGCACATGCGGTAAAGTCTTGTTTGCTGTGTTCTCTGAAGGAACTCACAGAGTTTCCACCAGGATAGCCAAGCCATTCACCATATTAGGATGTGATCCAGCTTTTCAAGTTTCTGTTTCTTTGGACTACTACAGTCCTCATTATTTACAGCTTTCTAATTCTGTATTGCTCCAGAAAGGCTGACTTGGGCTATGAGCTATGAAATAGCATGAGCCCATGTTTCTGTGTTTTTTCCTGGTTCTCAGCAGGCACCATTGGAACTCTTGCCACTGACTGGACAGATCACTTGAGTTGTCAGGCACAATGTTTTCTGACAAACTGAGAACGGCAGCTCAGTGAAATATTTGGAGTAGGGAATACAAACATCTTTCTTCTGTGCTGGTTTAGCTACACATAAAGAACTATGGAAAGCATTGGAGAGTATTTAATTTCATTGCTCCTGCCTTTGGAGAAAAGTAATTTACAAATAACCTTGTGAAAAGCTGGTGCAATGAATACTGTCCAATACACTCTACACAGTTTCTCTGCAGTGTTCATTTTTTTTTCTAGGGAACAAGATGCCTGATTCTTAATTCAGTATATAGTAAGAGCAGTCAAAGCAGTTTTCCTTTGCTGTGTATATGGCAGACACACAGGCTATAAAAGTTGTATCTGAGAACTTCTTCTTAATTTCTTTGCCCAAACTCTTTTAACCATATAAAGTATTAAAATGGAACTATCATGTTACCAAGTTCTTTTTCTGAGTCATGAATACCAGATGCTGTTGAAGTTACAGCTACCATTTCTCAGGGTTGCATTTACACGATAGTTTCGTACTGATTCCTTTTAACAATACTCCTGCTGCAAACATTACTGGTGGTGTTGAAGGACTGCATAAAAGACTAAAAGAGGATTGGATTTGCTATAGCACAGTTGAGACTGAAATTGTTGTAGCATTTCTGGTCTGAGAAAGTTTGGATAGCACGAGGCACACGGTATTCCTTCTGTGATTGTAATGAAGGCAGCCCAGTTCCACTGAAATAATTTTACATCAATAAGATAGTTGGAAGACAACATGGAAAGAATCCAACCTTCCAATTTCATACCTACTTTAGAGAGACTAAGAAAAGAATCTGCCTCTTAAACATCTGGAATCTATTTCTTCAGTTTTATGGTATTGATGTTGGGTTTTCTTTTATTCATTCTTCTCTCTGTTTCTGGGAGACATATGGTTGGGGTTTTTAATTAGTTAGAAAATGGAAGTTTCTGTTAAGGATTATTCAGAATAAAGTTAAATAATGGCATTGTTAAATTCAGTAGGATCTAAATTTTATTGCTAGTTTCCTATTTTTATAGCACCCAACTAAATATTTTCCTGCTTTTCCCCTGTAGTCCTTCTTCCTCAAATAACAGCTGAGGATGGACTTCAGTTGGTATACATTAATCACAGATGAGCTGAACATGAAGGGTGCTGTTAAAGATTATGTAGGTCCAAATTAAAAGGATCACTTTAGTGTTCTCAATGTGATGGCCTCTTTGGAAAGTTGCTGCTACTTTTGCGTAGCTGTGCAAGCAGTAGCACTTCAGAAGGTAGTTTTCTAAAAAACAAGCCCAAAAGCTCAGTAATTGTGAAGAAAGAAATTCTTTTTATTATTTTTTAAAGACATCTTTCTTTTTTCACTTGGGTACTGTTGTTGGTAGCTCCTTTCAGTGAAGCCAATGGAAAAGTTGAAGCAGTTAGGCAAATGGTCTCTTGAAGCAAATAGCTATCCAGAGAAATCAGTGTCAAACCAAGGCTTTTTCTCCTTATGTTCCTTAATTTCCCTGCGATGTAGCCATCTAACTCACTTAGGTTCTTGTGGAAATCCCACCTGTCTTCTGTAGGCACTAAAGCCTTAATCTGTCCTGTATTTTCTTTGTGTGGGATTTGATTATGCACAGCTCTCGGTACCACTGCATGCAAGTAGTGTCTTCTCTTGCTAAACCAAACAAAGCTTGTTTTATGCCCTGTTACAATGGGAGGAAAACAGCCAGCTACCATTAATCGCATTGTTTGAATTTGGAGCTAAAAATCAAAGTCAAACTTCTTGTTGCTGTGAGGTTGGATTGTATTCATTATCTTGCTGACTGGCCCGTAACTGTCTTCCCTTGCTTCCTGCTGAGCAGCTTATCCCGGCCCCAAGTGCGTTGCTTCCCCTTCCACTTCCTGCCAGCTTCGCCTCCAGTAGTGCAGGCAGGCCAAAATCTGAAGTCCCCGCCCTGACAAAACTGATTCGTACTTGGATATCAGTATTTGGAGCTGTAATTTCCTGTAAATCCTTCCTTACTGGGCTTTTTAAAGTTTGCTGGAGTTAGGATAAGTAAAAGTACTTACATAGATGATAGAATCAGTTCAACAGGAGAATGGATTTTCCTCTTTGGTTTGTTTTGGAAAGACCACTGAAATATGTAATTGCGCTGGGGAGAAGTCATGACTTTACTGTGGCAGAGAGACTGTGGCTGTCTATTATTTGGACTTGACCATTAGCAGGAAAAAAAAACCATTGCAAATTGTAATGTTTGTGTTTTATTGCAAGTTCTAGGGATAAATTGGCCTGCCTTTATGTAGAAATAATGATGCATGGAGCTGCCAATCCAAAACACCACTTGTACATTTTGCTTTTGAGAAGATAAACAGAATCCATAGGAAAAACATACTAAATAGGAGATACTGTTGTTAAAAGACCACTCAATTACAAACCAAAATTAATCTTAACATTGTAAATATGAACAAAATTTAGTCTAAACTGTTTTTATCAGTCAAAAGAACATATGTGTGTATGTATACACGCACACACACACATATGTATTTTTGTAATTTAAATAAGCAATTTATAACTGAAAAACTTCTCATGAGTGCCTGGAAAATGTTAGTGTTTGATATGTTTCATCAGAAAAATGAGGAGTTCCATTATGGCTTTATCGAACAATTAATAATTGATGATTGCAATATTATTGGTATATTTATTAATATTGATTAAACAGACATTCTTTTTATGTTCAAATGACCAAGGTACCTGCAGTTTTAAGTCTAGATTATTGTTTTGCCTGTCTGGAATGTTCCTAGATAGAATAAATTTTACCACTTAAGTGGAAGGTGCTAGAGTACATGAAGTATCCAGTTACTAATTTGGTTGGCTTCAAGTGGTCTCGCCTAATTATCAGTACACATTCCAGAACTTCACTTTGCACCTAGTTTCCCCCACCACATTAATCTTCCGAGTGAAAAACCCAAGCAACTTATGTCCATCGTGTGTTTCCATCACAGCTAGTGACAAACATCCAAAATGAGTGCTTCCTTTATTTGATATTGTCAGTCTCGAGGTGGATACATCAAAATATTTAAATGCCTTCCAAAGAACAAGACTATTTTGTAAGACTTGCTTTTGCTTCCTATTTCTGCTTCTGGCCTAGTGGTAATTTTTATGTTGTGGCAAAAGCGCAGAAATACCTGTTTGAAAACTAAATAAAAAGCCAAAGCAAATTTTTAACTGTTTCTGCAAGTAAGGACCATGAAAATCTTGCTAGAATTTAAGTAGCCACTTGACTAAGCAGCAAAACATAATGTGAGGTATTTTCAGTGTTTTATCATCATCTCATATTTGAGAAATGAAAAAATATGGTGTTTCAAACAAGTTGCAGGAAAATAGGTTATATGATTTAGAATTAAAATATTATATAAACTGTAATCTTGATACCATGGTCTTATTTCTTCTGTTGTTATTATTGATGTCATTTATATGGAAAGCAGCCAAGGTTTCCTCTGCGTGGCAATAATTGCATTTATATGGTATTTCTTATCATCATGGTACACTTTATATATTGCATAAGCTTTACATCTTTAGAAATTCTGGTTTTATGTGTTCAGAGATGCTGCCAGACTGGGAGGATTATAGGCTAGTGGGTTGGTCAGTGAATACAGAGCTCAGGAGGCTTCCTCAGCAAAAAAGTATTTGTGACTTTGGGAAAGTCATCAATTTACCCCACATCTCAATTCTGTTTGTATGTGAGCACTGTTATTAAATAGGACTGCCATAGGGATAAAATACATGGAAAAGGAATCAAGCAGCTCGGGCTGCAAAGAGACTGGAGCATGATAGAGTAGAGATTGTCATGATGCCCACTCTAGGAGCCTGAACTCGGACAGTCAGGCGTTGTGAAGAAAAAGATGATGCAAAACTAGTGGATACGTGTGTGCCAGATGCTACATGACAGAAGCTTTTTAAATCCTTTTTGCTAACAAGAAAGAGCCTTTCTGATTCTGGAGGAAAATAGAAATACCAACATTTCTAATTATATTTCTCTTTTTTCAGTGCAGTACTTCAGAGCCTCCAGCTAGTAGCAAGTTCTTTATTTTTTGCCTTAGGCTGTCAAACTATGAGAGATTATGAGGCAGAATTGTTTTTTGGGAGCTGGGCACTGGAGGTTTGGTTTAGTCCTCTTAAAGGAGAGCTATCAGCTGTGTGCTCTCTATTGTATTCTCAAATCAAAACCCCTGAATAATCTGAAATTAAAGTGCAATAACTTTAAAATAGAAATTTTTGAATTTGCACACATAGATGAAGGAAATACATCAAGTTGTTCTGTCAGTTTAGAGGAAAAGCTGCTGGTTCAGATTCTGGTTTGCTCTAACCTGTCAGCTGCTGCTGAAGGCCATGACAAAGACCTGCAACACAGGTTTTTCCCATAGGATCAGCCCTAGGCAATCTTTTTGGTGTTTCTATTAGCACTTGGTCACTTCAGAGATGCAGTGGAACCCATGGTATGCTTCACCTGTGATCTCCTTGAGAAGAAAATCAAGTTTGGGTTATAAAGTCATGCAATAATATTGACATGAAAGTAATTCATTTTAAAGCTATTAAATTATGACTGAACCTCTTTTCAGGATTGAGCACGGTGATCCTCCTTCATGCAGGGGAAGTGGGGATTGCTGATGTACAGGTTGCAAATCAAATCCTTTATCCTGTGTCACATCTGTGTGACACAAATAAGGAAAAAGCAGCAGCTTAATGAAAGGGTTCAAATATTAATTTTTAAAAATAAAATATTCCACATTACAGTTTTAGTGTAGAATATCAAATTAGCTCTGATTGGCCAAGTCTTTTATCCATATGCTAATCACTGTAATGGAAAATATGGACAGTCAAATTTTCATAGTGCATTACCTGGAAACTCCTGGAAGAAGAGAGCAATTTATTATGAAAGCAGCTGAAACACCTTTTAAAGCTACAGAGGTTTATGCCTAAACTGCCTTGGAGGAGCTTGTTTTGCTCTTGTTACTGAGAATTTATACACTTGATGTTCAGTTCAAAGTATTTCAACACAATGCTTTTACCTGAACAAAGTTGCATTCAGTAATAGTGGAGGGAATGGATTTTGATTTGTAATTGATTAACTGTCTTAATGTGTTTGCATCAATTGAAAAAAGCACTGGCACAAGCAAAAGAACAATATTGCTCCAAGTAATTTTCCAGGCATCTGTGTTTCAGTGGCTGGATGGCATTTAAGGTAACTATGCGATGTAACGGATGCTGATTTCACCCTATATTGCTGTCATGCTAATGACTAATAGTGCTGATAAAAGGCAGTTGAGCATGTGCCTGGGGCATGGAAAACTGGCTCTCTGGGGTGAACTGTACCATGATGTCAACGTTGTTCACAATGCATGGATTTCATCATGGCTCTGTGTTTTGTCTTTAAATAGTCCTTGCTTTTATGCAGGACTTCTCTGCTCTGATTTACAGCAAAGTTCTTGTATCTCTGGTGGTGCTAAATTGCAATCAGCACTGCAGACAAAAGCAAAATTTTAAAGTTTTTAAAAAATAATCTCTGCTTTTGATATTGAGGGAATAATACTTGGGTGGCCTGTGTGAAATCAGTTGGTGGTCTAATTCCTCATGGATGAAAACAATTTTAAAAACCCCCTTCATTATAAACAACACCCTTGCTGATATTTTCAACATGGAATAAAAACTGAGCTGTGGAGGAATGAAATCCTCTGTGACCTTTAGTTTCAACTTCTCTTAGAACACTGTCCATAGTTGTAGAGGAAAATTGAGTCTTCTGTGCTATTTTGTTAATGGATTTCATAACCAGCCTACAGATATAGTTTAAGAAGGGAGCTCCATCCACTGTTCACTCGCTTTTGAGCAAGTACAGGAAGCCATAAACAGTTTTATTTAGATACTGACTTATTACCTTGAAATATAATTTCTCTGTCTTACCTGTTGGCATGCAATATACTTAGATCTTAAAAAATTTCTTGCCTTAGCCCATATTGATTAAATTAGCAGTTACTAAATCTCATGTGATTTGTGATTCTGTGTATGAGATTGTATTTCTGTAGTTCAGAGTGTTCCTCACTGTCAGTCCAAAGAAGGAAAAGGAGCAAATGTGGCAGGGAATCCACTCATTCACACTATCTGCTATCGGCTGAGGAAATATACATACTGTTGGATGACAGCCAAATAAATTAATTAGCTTCTTGGTGAGATACTAGAAAATTCTTATGCACTGTGCCATTAGATTTTAGCCAACTGCATATAAATATAAATGGAGAAGCTGTGATTATTTATTAGTGGTATCTGAAGATAAGCCTGTCACTTTCTTCGTCCAGTATGACATGTTATTTAAGAAAGGGCAGTGACATCATACACAACCATAATCCTTTTTATTTTGCTTATGTCTGTCTATGATGACTTTAAAAAAAATTTGTAAGAGAATTACATCCTGTATAAAAGAATAGACTTCCATTATTCCTGTTAAACTATTGCTTAGTTTACCTTGGATATGGTTAAGAACAGGATAACATAAACTTATAATCTTTGAGCCCCTAGATGGGAGCTTTATCTAAACCTGTTGAGGTGACTAGGAATGCAGCAGGTGGGCTCATTTCAGAGTCTACAACATTTCATGTTATTTGGTGCTGTTGCTTTTAGAGACACCTCTCTGGACAATTGTACAGAAACATTTGAGCAGCAGTAGGGCAGAACATTAAGTATTCACCCAAACCTTTGTATCTGCCATTGTTTTAAGAATGTGTCACAGTTTGTGTTAGTGGAAGATGAGGATTCTCTATACCACAGTAGTTTCTTGGTGATGTACACCCCTCTCGTGTTTGTCTGAGAGCCCTTCTGTCTCATCCTTTCACATGCAATAACACTCCAGTGCTCAGCTACTTGTTGAGCCTAATAACCCAGTGGAGGTTCTTGCTGGAGGATGTTTTACTTTAAACAAACCATTCATGTTTCTGCTTATGTTGTTTCCCAGTATTCTGCAAACCAGGAATCAGGAACGGGAGGAGCCCTAGGCTGAGCAGTCATGCAGCTGAAAGCTGCATGCTTCCTCTTGGCTCTCTGCAAAACCACTTTTATAAGTCCACTGCAAGAAGTTCTAGTGCAGTTTGTCTGACACATTTCCCTGTGCGTCTTCAGGAAAGATCGCTGTGGTGAAACTTAATAAAATTATTTATCAGCACATTGCAATGTTTTCTGTGTTAGCCATAGGTATTCTCAATGACAGTGAAATGTAGCAATAGTAAAAGTGGAAACATACTAGTGTTGCATGCTTAACAGCAAATGCAAGTCCTTTAAAAGTTTAGTCTGCATTTCTCATTTGTATCCTTGTTTTAAATTTCAATTTCAGAAATGTGTCATTTTGTCAGGCTTACCTTCAATCATACACAAGCTGTGGCTAAAACAGTATTTTCTTGTCTTCTTTTATTTCCGTGCAGAATGATCTTCTGTGTGGAATAACTTATAGAAGGAAATAAAAGTGCTGAGAAAATCAGATCCTGTTGATGTAATTAAATGTATTTATTTCAAATTGTCATCCTGCAAAGACGAGATTTAGTAGAGAGAGGACTCGTATTTGAGGCAAAGGAATATCTGCAGGTGCATCTGGAGGAAACACTTGGATCCTGTGTGTTGTGCTCTGTTTTTACTGGGCTGTTGTTATTGGTCACTGAAAGGCAAGATGCCAAAACTGGACAGGAAATACTTTTTTTCCCCCTTTCTATGAGTTTTCTGACAAAAATATATCTTGCATTAAAGTTTCTGAAAATAATGCAGAGTTTTGTAAAAAAAATTATTTCCCATCCTCTCCCAACCTTTTTTTCCAAAAAGGTTTTCGAGTAATCTTGGCTAGATCTAGTGTGTGACTTTTTGAACTGAATTTGTTATAAATAGGTGTTTCCACTCAGCTTTGCATTTTGACAAAAGAACTTTCGAGCAGAAACTTCCTGATTTTTTAGGCAGTGCTGTTCTAAATATAGGAACTCCTAAAGGAGATCTAAAAATGCTTCATGCTCAGGTACTTACTATTCAAAACCACTATGATGACAGTTCATTAAAATTTGAGAGATGGATTGGGAAAAAAAATTCTATGCAAAGTCCATGTTGCTTGTGCTTCCTGCCTCTCAAGATTCTTAGCATGTCTTTCCTTCCTTCCGCAGCACACACTCCCCTTGAAAATAGCTTCTAACATGTTTCATTTTTCTGTGTCTGTATCTCTTCTTCCTAATGAAGAAGATACTGTTCCTTCTGGGAGCCCATTGGCTTATTTCAAATGTGATGGAGCAAGTGAAGTGTCAAAGGTGATTATGTTCCTACAAGCTCAGTGAAAAATAAATAGCTTGGTGAAGAAGGGAGGACCTTTGTGGAAGATTCAGAAGTGCTTAGAGACCATTCATATCAAACTGGTAGGAAAGCAGACTTTGGTAATTCCAGTTTTCATGGAAGCACTTTTACCTGTCATGGGCATCTCTATTTCTTTCAACTGCTGTTTTTTTAGTTTGTTTTTTTTCCCCTTTCTCCTTAGAGGCACTATTGAAAAAAATGCTCCTTACTTTGAGCAAAAGTCTGTCAAAACAAATGTGATTTAAAAGCACAGGCTATTCAGAACAATCCCGTTCTGTGCACCATATTGTTGCTGATTCATCACTTTGCTGCTGGACATAGATCTGCTGGTAGACAGTTTGCCCCTTTGTCTGTGGCCTGGAGCTACACTTGTATCTCTGTGAACACTCTGGGGACCTGAGAGACTTAATAGTCTGAGAGTTTGCCATCTTTCACTGAACTGAGAACACATATTTCAGTGTAATAGTCCAGTCTTTGACACCCAATGATCTACCAAATCCATCTTGAATATCTCACATAAAGTCTATAAATTACTCTGTCTCACAAGATACAGGTGTCTGAACTGTACTTGCCATTCCTATCAGAAGATGAGTGAGAGCTTTGGGATGCAGGTACATTTTTAGGACTTTGACCTGTCCATCTCATGAAGGAAAAAATCTGCAGGGAGCAAAACCCATTTCTTCTTCTATATCCATCCAAAAAGACCATCATACCTGTTCTTTAAATCTTCAGCCCTGGGGGGGTTTTGGATCATATTTTATAGAAGTGTAGCTGTTTTATCACTCTTATTTTTGTAACACTATTTTTTTACTTAGGTACCTGCATATTGTGATTTTTAAAAAATAATCTTTGAAATAGGATTGAGTTTTTGTGGTACCCGTGCAGATTGGGAGAAATGGGATTCTCATAGTATTCAGCTAATTGATCAAATTTATGTGTACTGAAAGGTATCCATGCAAAGTTCATTTCTTTCAATCAGATTTTTTGTGCTGGTGTCATAGTTGTGATGACTGCACAGTCCAGCCTCATCAGAATTTACAAGATTCCTTTTACTATTTTGATTAGACTTCACTTTTTATCTTATTCAACTTTATTGAAAGGATGAAATTATCTTGGTGTCTGAAAGCTAAGTAATACTAAATGTAACAGGATAAATTTATATTATATCACACAGTTTTAAGTCCTGCTGCTGATTGTTATATTCAACTGTAGATGTTATTGTGGAAAAACAGTATCTGGTTTTAGGTGGATGAAAGGTTTTGGCCATGTAGGTAATTTTTCAAAGTCCATTGTTGCTGCTGGAAAAGTTTCCATAGATCCTGTTCGGTTTCACGCTGACTCTCGTGGCTCAGTTTTGACCTTGGCAGCTCCTGGCCATTGTGCTTCTCTAGGCAGAATTTTAGAACTGAACCTTGTAACTTGATCTTACAGGTGTTCAGCACCTCTTAAAGGGCTGAAACGCAGAACTAATGTTTCAGGCTGCTCAGGTTTGTGAAACAGGACTTCGGTTTGTCATCAGGTGCCTTTGTTACTTCTGTCTGATTCATGGCTCCCCAGAGAGAGGAGTAAAATTAAGAGTTATGGGTTGATCAGTGATTGACTCATTGAACAAAACAACCACAACAGAGGTCATCATCACCAGGGGCTAATTGGAATTGCAGTTTTCACTGTATCTTGAAGTATACTGAACTGTTTCTTGATTGCTATTAGTGCCATTTGTAGAGTGTGTGTGTGTCTTGCTTTTATTCTGCTGGTATTCATGGAGCATCTGAAAGATGTCAGGGAGGCTGATAGGCTTTTAGCAGGTGCAAAATCAAGTCTGGCAACTTCATGAAGCTACGGGGTTTTTGCAGCATTTGCATTGCAGCTTCCCAAACACTTGGAGCCTTTCTTCCCAAGCGTATAGTAGTCTCTATAGCAGCTATTTAATACTTTTAGCGTACATGTGTGACATAAGTGAAGTGCCCTGAAATGTTATATAGCATTGGTAGGATGGATAATCAATAAATAGGCCTGCCTAACTACTTGGAGAAAAAAAAGACTAATAATTAGGACTTAGAAACAACAATGTGAAGAGCTCCGTTTAAAATCAAATTACTAGACTGTACTTGCCTTTCTAACTCGTGGGGTTAGATGTGAGTCCTTTCAGAGTGAATAGCTCCTTACCCTCGTCTGACCACACTCTTCCAGGGCAGCCCTGTTTAGAAGGCAGTGCATAGTTGTGCTGCATAGTCATGGTCTGCTCTTTCCTCCCTTGGACCAGCTGCAAGGGCAAGGTCCCAACCTCTCCCTGTCTAGAGTTGCTAATTTGTTCACTCCTCTGTGACCCAGGCTCCTGCACATGCTGAAGGTTTACCTACAAACCCTCCTCATTCTCTCAGCAGAGTGCTTGTTATCTACCAGAGACTAAGCCGTGATAAGGATATTGGAATTCTTTGGTTTATATGCATTAATGTTCTTGTATATAAGTGTGAACAGTGACCACAATGTGATAAGCAGCAAACAAATCTATATTAGTTACATCTGGGAAATGAATTTTTGCAGGTTTGTAAATTCAAGTTGCCATTTTACATGTGTAAATGCTCTCATTTCAAACATGCTTCTAAATACTGACTGAGGTTTTAGAGTTTTGAACTCATGTAATTTGTGGTCTTCATTCTTGCTTTCTAATTAGTTCTACCTTTGAAATTTTTGCAGTGTTAGGTTTGTGCTGACAGAGTTGCTACTTGGCAGAGATTTCAGCTGTGAAACAGAGTGAGAGTTTGTGCTTTGAATTTTTAATTTTGGTTCCCTGTCTGGAGAAAAATATCCTTTTAGATCTTATTGCTTAAGAAATAGAAATTTATGAATGAGGATAAAATTTGCTGGTTTTGACCATGCCCAAATATGAGTGGTTATGAATTACTCTAGGCAAACACTTGTTTTGGAGCCATGCTTTGTTATCCTGCAGCATAGTATGGATTTACTTTTGATGTGAAAAATGAAAATAATAAAGACTTTATGGTAATCTATATTTTGGTTTGTGTCATGTTCAGGTGTGTTTCAGCTAATTCTGAAGAAACCAGCTATTGTACTGCATAAAATAGGCCACACACAGCTCTAATCTTGCTCCATCTTTACTTAGGAAGAGTTGCAGATGTAGCAAAAGTAAAACTTGAATGAGATGCCTATGTTCTGCTGTGTTTTCCCTCTAAGGATGAAAATGCTACAGAAGTCATGTTTTAAACCAAGGAGATCAGCTATAGATGCACTTGATAACACGCACAGAGAGAATGATCTATTGCTTCTACTTTCTGGCTATGGCTGACCTTTTTTCTTCAGGCTTCTGATTTGAATATATTTCAGACTGATTAAAATGTTTCACCTTTTCAAGATACTAAATTTTTCAGCTGCAAGTGTGTATAGGGGAAATGTGTCTCTAAATTACTGGAAATCCATGAAACTTATATTGGGGTTTTATTAATTTTCAGTGGAGAAGATTGAAAGCAAGGTGAGCAAAAGCTGTTCTGCTGTAAGACACAAGTCCAAAACCTGTATCTGACTTGAAAAAGTCTTGGACTGTATGTTTACATTAAAGAACAGAATAATGTGATCATCTTGTCTGTAAATATTTATATATATATATATATATAATATTTACAATAGATTATTTTGGGAGCCCCCAAATTGTACTTCAACATTAAATCTGAATTTGAATGAAAACTTTACTTTTTGACAGAAAAACATTATTCAAGAGTGCAGAAGAGAACAGCCTGACAGTCATTGTAACTTTGACACATACAGTAATTGATCCACAAGAAAATATGGGGAGGAGTTTGAGGGGGTGGTGTGTGGACATGACCTGGAAAAGTAGGTGCAATTTTTTTCCATCTGGATTTAATTGTATGTAGTTGGCAGAAAATATCCCAGGAATATTTTCATAGTTAACTATAATGAAGCATCTGCAGTTATGTCAATATTTTACTAAATTAGTCTTGAATCCAGATATTAGTTTCTGAGTTACAGATACTTTATTTAAAAAAAAATACAAGTGATACTGTACTCACCTCCTTCCTAGGTCATTCTTTCTTGTAGGTTTTTTTTTAGTTTAACATATTATTCCTAATTCCTACTCTAAAATTTGTCTAACCTCTATTTTTAAACTTTCAGTTTCTTAAAACATGGAAGAGTGTTGTCATTCTGTGACTGTTTTTTTAAGTGAGTTCTTAATGAATATCATTCTTTCAGAAAAGGTTAGATTTTGAGACTAAAAGATGAATTCACACTGTAGTTGCCCTGTTTTGTTCTTATCTTTTCAAAAAAGAATGCTTGTCTCTAATAATGTTGGACATATGAAGCAGTAAAATATTTGCCATTACAAACTGTTTGCAAAATGCCTTTTATTTTGTACCTTGGTGCTGATAAACAGAATAGATTTTGTTTGGAGAATCACCATGACATTGAGAGATGTTACATAACCGCCACAGAACTCAATATTGTGTAAATATCAGAATAACCCGGTTGACTGCAGCAGGAGGTTATAGCACAATCAGATTGATTTTCCATAATGAATGTTAATAATGATCAGTTAATATTAACTACTTCTTTCTGCTGTGTGATAACAAGGGCTCCTGTAAAGTCAGGGATAATGTGACAGAGCTTTTAGGCTTGTGTGACATCTCATACAGTCGTGGAAAACGCCCATCCTGTCAGAGGATCATCATTTAAAGATCCTGTGGTGGGTTTTGTTCTGCTCTGCTCGCTCCTGTGTGGGTACCAATATCTCAAAATATTTTGAGCAAGCATCTGGATAAGCATCACAAAAGCCGAATTGCTTCAGAGGTCACGATGACTTTGCATAATGAGTCCATTAGATGCAGTAATCAATATCAAGCCCTTGGTCTTATGAATATTGATGAAGCAATTGTAGCAAGGAGGTAGATGGGGAATTGAGATGCATTTTGGCATAATCAGAGAAACAGTTAATGGCCTAGGTAGATTATGGGTCCAGTAACCACCTCACAACATTTTGGATCTTTCTAAGTTATCATTAATAATGGAAAAGCCATTATGGCATTTGCAGTGGGAAAAAACTGTGCATGGCTTGTGTTACATTCTGCCCACACAGTGCTTCCAAAGACAGTAAAGACAGTGGTGTCACTCCATTGTTTGAAAAACAATGGTAAAAATCCACTGGTGAAAACAGTGGGATTCCTCACAAAGTGAGGAGTTATGTCACCTTTTCACTTTTTCTGTGAATTGTTTTCTGATTTTCTTTCTTTCTTTCTTTCTTTTCCCCTTTTTAATTGGTTGGTTGGTTTGTTTTTTCTTTATCCTGATGATTCCCTCTTTTCTGTAGAGGAAAAAGAATCTGGAAGGTTTTGTGAGCAGTCATGAGCATTAAGCTGATTTTTGCATGTGCCTGCAGTTGTATGCCCCTTCACCCTTCTGGCCTGGGCTTAGTGCAATGGCTTCATCCCTCTGAGCCCTGTAAGCAGCACAGAAACTTCTGAAAATCCCTGCTGACAGCTCACATGCAAGTGCTGGCCGAAATATGTTGCACTGGTATTACAGAATTTGCAAGCACAAGCACTTGTAGCTGGATTATACAATCAATCATCTGATCTGCAGCCCAGCTATCAGTCTGCAGAATAGAGTAAACAAAAATTTCTTACCTTGCACAGGTTGAGCTGATCATTTGTCAATAGATAACTGGCAAACATATGGAGACTGAGGTCAGTTCAGGCCTTGTCCTGAGTGTGGGACAAATCATTCAGATGAAAGAAGATAAGGGGAAAGATGCAGAAAATGTAAATAATAAAAGTTGATGCTTTATAAAGTAAGGGAAGAATCCCTGACAGAAGGATGACATTGGAAGTGTGAAAAGCTCTAGCCTATGAAGGAGAGAGCACAATTTTCATTTCATGCTCTTTTGCCTGTGTAAGCAGCTGATATGGTGTTGAAGGGCACAGCCTTTCTCATTCAGCCGTGGGAATGGATGGCTCTGAATTGAGAGTCTGTGTCCATGCAGAGGGTTTGTAAAAAACTTGATTCAGTCAGCAATGACCAACTCACTCAAGCCATAGTACAAAATCCTGAGACTCAATTTTTATCCTAGCACTTATTTAAGAAAACCAGCATCCAGAGCAAGTAGGATTTTTTACATAAAAACGGAGGGGTAACTTCAAGGTTGCATCTTTTACTTAGGTAAATCACACAGGTTCCAGAGTGGTGGAAATGTATGTGATTAATACACACAGTATGTGCACAGAGGACCAAATACAGTTAGAGTGACAAAAAGTTATGTTGACAAAGGATATTTCAAAAAATAGATTTCCAGATAGTAATAAGTACATTTAGCTGCAATTGTTCTCTGGTGACTAAAATAAATACCTAAGAATAAATGTTGTCTATAAATAACTATTTGGCTTAGTGCCAAATTTCTCTGCTGTTTATGGAAAAGCAGATTTTAAAAAAAGGCAGTTGCTGCGACTTTTCCAGCATATGACTCGTTTTCACCCTTCACTCTAGCACCCTGAAATGAGACCAGTGTGGCTGAAAACTGTCAGCCACAAGTCCCATACTTTGTCACAGAACTGTGTGAGGGACATTTAGAGGAAACTGAGCATATCACTTTTGAGATACAAGTTTGAAATTACAAAGGAATAATGTTGCATAACTTTGCTTGTCAAATAGCATCACTAGAATGTGTGACCTTGACTAGTTTTGATGAAGTCTGTAGTAAATACTCTTGGTTTGTATTTATTTTAGAGATATCATACATTTTTGTTGCTGTTGGAAAGCAGAAGGGCCCTTTTGCTTCTTCCAAATAGTGCTGAGATGCTACAAATGACAGCAAGTATGCAAGCTGATAGTAGCAATAACTTGCTCCATCTTGTAGTGTCCTCCAGCTGAAGGTGGTGTCCAGCTGGACACTGATAGTGTCTCACACTTGGCAGAGAGTTATGGTCTCATAGAGGCCCAGCCACTGCCTGTCCTTCTTGGAATATTTTTTTTTAATTTCCACTTGGTATCAATAACAATTCTTTACATCAAATTTCAGTACTACTTATGCTGGTTTCATTAGCAATGCCAAAAGTTGAAGGCACGAGACACTGACAACTGTACTTTCAAAAGCTACTATTCACCTTTTTCTATCTAGAATTACTCTGCTTCTCTGTAACATCTGGTAGAACCATAAGGATATTTGGTGTCCAGCATTGCCTTGAGAATTTTGATTTAGAATCGTATTTGTATAGTTCAACGCTAGACCTTGTAAGTTCATTCATGACTTGAATTTTCCTTTTCTGATTGCCAGGATTATGGGTATAGAAAAACAGAATCATAGAATCATTTAGGCTGGAAAAGACCTTTGAGATCATCCAGTCCAGCCATTAACCCAGCACTGCCAAGTCCACCATTAAACTGTGTACCTCAGCATCATATCTGCTAGATCATTTTGCAACCATTTCTTTTCACACTCTGCAAACAATGGAGCAGTAAATGAACATCATTGCCTTATGTCATACTTGATGTCCCCTACATCTTACATGTGTGTGTATTTTAACTTCCATTAATAATTGTGTAGAATTTGCTTTTCTTGCAAATACTTTAATAAAATACGTATTTTATCTTGCTGTATTTTTATTCATTTCTTTTATAAACTTTATAGAATGGTTTCTTCTTATTACGAACTGCTTCTATTCCACCTTTGTTTTGATAAAGTACCTTTTCATAGAAAGCTGGGAATGTGAACTGCATTAAAAATGCCTTTTTAAGCAAGTCATTCTGCCTTCTCACAATCTTACTATGGTTTTATTAACAATTGTTTTAACTTGTACAGGAGTCATTTCAATGTTCATTAATCCCAAACAGTGAACTGTAAATATATGGCTTTAAAAGTATTTACTCCTCAGCTGGTTTTTTTTTCTGCTATTAACACTCCCTTGCTCCAGAATGTTAGCTTTCTGTGGCTCCCCAACAAGCTGCACCATCACTGTTGGGCAAATGATTTCCATTGGGTGTGCCCACAATTGCAGTGAAAGTGAGAGGCAGGAAGGTGGTAATATTGCTACTGTAGGCTCAGCCTTCTTAATCCCAGCTGTTTGATCTGTTTCAGCTAAATTTGCTCCAGACATTCCCTACCACTGCTCCCACAGCACCCCACTTGGAGTTCAGGGAGTGCAGCTTTGTCACATGCAATCTCTGGAAAATGCTGTCTTTCCTATCCCATAATGTGAATGGATTGATATATCTTTGATTCATGACCATCAGTCCTTCCATGTGGATCTTCATCTTTACAATCACCAAACAGCTTCTCTGTTTGTGAACTGGAATACAACTAAGTATACCTACTTTAAAGCTGTTTCTGAGTGTGCATGTGTGAGTTCACTGCTGTGCTCAGACTTGTACTGGTTTTTTACTTTGTTTTCCTTCTGCAGACAGTTCTGTTTCTCAGAAGATAAATATTAGACCCTTATTGGCCTGTGTAATGTTTCCTTTTGCCCTCTTGGGGAGGTTTAGTAGTGTTGTGGTGGGTGGGTGTTTGTTGTTGATTGGTTTGTTGTTTGGTTTGTTTGGGTTTTTTTTTCAGATTTCTTTTAAAAGTAATTTTTAGGCATTCTCTAGAGAGACAGTATGACAGGTGTTATAAGCAGTACCTAGACCTTTCATTTCACTGAAATGCCTACAGGTTGCACACATGTGGTTTCTGACCCATTTTGTTTAGTGCTACATCTATGAACATGGGAAGTAAAGCAGTCCTCAACATTTGGGGATGTTTAACTTTTCTCAAATAGTCTCTACAGCTACCAGATGACTTATTAAAATAATCATAATGGCCTGTTATTTTCCATATTTAAATTCTGTGGGTTTTTAACTTTTAGAAGTCAGATTTATAATATTTGTTGTTGTTGTTAATATCAACATTTTTTTAACCTGAATACAAAAAAATATGGGAGCCCTCTGGTGGGCTGTACAACCTCTGCATATGTCTCTGTAAATAGCAGCAAGAAAAATGAAAAATAAAGTTGGTTATCCATCCACCACCAAAGTGAGCAAAGCTGCCAGTGTGTGCTTATCTTCACACTTAGCTGGTTTCCTACTGGTTGCACTTTTCGTAATAATCTACATTGCTGCTTGAATTTGCTCCCCATTTTCTAAAATGAATTCATTCTGAACAGAAACTGTGAAACCCTTCCAGCCCTGTGCATCACCTGCTCATGATGTTGTTCGCATTTATCATCAGTTTGTATATGCATATGAACAAGGTCTTGGGGAGGAGTAACCCATCCATGTAAATTATGAATCCCACCACAGAAGGTTATTCCAGCTTGTTGAGGGACATAACCACAACCCAAGCCCTGGCCTTTGCTGGCAAAGAGCAGTACACAAAACAGTCCTCCCCAGTTTCATTTATTGTTTTGTTTTCCTGTGAGGCCCCAGGCCATGCTCCAAGGGCTACTCTTTTGGAAGATTCCAGAAAAATCAAGGCAAAGAAAGAACACTTGTATTTAACAGAAAAAAATAAGGGGATTCAGCTTGATTATTGTTTTGTATGCTTGGAAAGGCTAACAGTTTTGAGAAATTAGAAAGTTATTTACGATACAGACAGGGCAATTATGCTCTCTTTTTCCCTTGGGTTCTCTTGGATTCAAAATGTACATACATGGTTTCATTAGCTGGAGAAAAGGACATCAAATGCCTCTGTAACTGATTACATAAAAGCAAAAAAGCTCTTCCTGTCTTTATATGTGAGGGGTGGTTTTGAGGAAAAAGTAAACTTTTTTCTTACAAAGGTTTAAAAGAAATTAAATTCTTTTTCATCCCTTTTTTTCAGTCTATATCAGTGGCAAAATGGGGGGGGAATGAAAGAGACAGGATGGCAATATAAACATTGAATGAAATAAACTGAAATGTCAGTGTACTCTTTTTAGATAGCAGAACAAATATCAGTCTACTTAGATAAACAATTTTTGAAGAAAAAAGCTAGATTTTAATATATCTTGGGTTTTTTTAAGTATAAACACTTAAAAATTTTTTCAACACGGTTTTATTTTTTATTCTATTTTAATAATGGAATTTTATTGATATTTAAAATAGAAGTCTTTTTGCCTTCCTATACAGTATAAAACATCAGGTTTCCCCCTATTGGATAGATTCCCTGAAATGATGGTGAATTACACCACTACAGCAATGTTGCATGGCCTGTCTGAAGTCAGGATGGAAGGGTCTCCTTCATCAGAAGGTGGAATCATCTGTTCAAATTCTGGTGCCTGTTCTTATCTACAACACAGTTCAACCTGATCAATCCCTGCAAGTCACTAAAGAGTTGTCTACTGTCTGAAAGGAATGAAAGGAGAGACTAAAACCTTATGAAATACTCCAGTGTACATACTGAAAAACAGTAACTCTTTCACATTGACTCTTTATGAATGTTGTATTACTTGACACAGCCAAAGCCTCAGGGTGCCTTGGCTTCTACTCTTTCTTAAAGTGTAAAAAAAGCACTTTCTCTGAAATAAGAGCAAGTGCTGTGGGAGCTGCTATGGAACAGCCATTCCAGCTTGCTTCTCCATGTAGACAAGCACTTACATTGTACTTGCCATCCTTGTTGGACCAATACAAAGCTCTTTTTCTTATAAAATTGGCAACCAAACATTTGGAAAAATTTAGCCTAATTATGCAAATTCAAAATCTTTCTAATGACTGTAGTATTTATAACAGTAGCATAAGGGGATGAGACTTTATCCTTCTAGTGTAATAGTAAGGTAGAGCACCTCACAAAAATTAGGAATTTGGTTGTATACCAATACAAATATTCAATTCCATTGCTCCTTAGCTGCTGTCCCAGTTCCAACTAAATATAACAGTAGAGTATTTAGAGAAAAAAAGGTATTTTCAATTGAATAAAATGACTATTATTCAAATTGAAAATGCAATGAGCAGACAAATCCAATCATACCACTTATGACTTATGCATGGTGGCTGGCAGTGTTATTACATTAGTCTAATAGAGCTGACTGCTGAAAAATGTAATGAATTTCTGGGAATGTAAAATGTGCACTTCCTAGGCATGATTTAAATTGGCATTGTGTGTGTGTGTATAATTTTATGCAAAAAAAAATCCTGAATGCGTCTTCATATAATTGAAATTATATTTGACTGTGCTGCTGGAAATTAGTTTCTTCTTTCCTGTGGTTCTTCCAACTCCTCCTGACTCTGCTGTGGTGGTGAATAATGTGTTGGGAAAGATCAAAAAACAAGGAGAGTGGATCATAAGATGACTAGAAAGCCTCATGGTGGAACTACAAACATGAAGTGAAATTCAGTTCTGTGGTTAGCAATAACAGACATTTCAGCAAAATTCCAGGAGAACAACAACAACAAAAAAAAGTAGGTGATGGAAAATTAGTGTATTTGGAGTTTGTTTTGTTCTGTTCTGTCTTTTGATTTACATTGAAATAATGTCAGAGGCATTTTTCCTTAAAAGATTAGGGATTTGAGGTTGTTGAGTGCGAAACAGCTTTATGCAAGAAGTTTGCAAAATTGTAGTATTATTTGTGTAACAATCCAATTTTCAGAAGTCAAATAGGCAGACTACTTGAAGGAGTAGAGTACAATTCATATTGATACTTGTAGCATAGGTTTCTGAGGCCTTTCAAATAGTTGCAAAGAAAACATTCCAAACATGAAAAGAGTTTCAGAAGTGTTGAAATTATTTCCTGAGTTTACACGAGAGCCTAAAACAATAGCTGGGAGGTGTGAATAGCTTCCTTCATCTCAGTTAAATGTAATTTGAATTAACTCACTTGTATAGGAGTTGTATGGTCCTACTTTGCTGAATCACAGTTCAGTTGATGAGGATGTAGGAAAGATGATTGATGGGCCGTATCGCTTAGTCATATTTTCACATTTGCAGAACTTTCATTTCACTTTCAAGTTTCTAGCTGAGCTCAAATTCCTCAAACTTCATCTTGCAGTTTTACTGGTAAGTGTAAATTCGTTTCACAGGGGATGTGAGGTTTGGCTTTTCTCTAGCTTTAGGAAGTCTTTATATATTTTAAACACGAGGAATATTTTTCCTAATCTTTCTACAGAAGATTACGTGATCAGGGAAGGATCTTCCATCACCTTTTCCTTTGTCCTCTGCCATGTATCTGGGCAGGGAGAGTAGTGAAATCCTCTGCTGGCATTTGAGAGCCAAAGTGGGGCTGTTGGCTTGGATTAACACACCAGGCTTTCCACCCCCATGATGTGGTTACCTAGTAGTCCAAGGCCAACTTCATTGCTGTGCATAACAAAAAAATATGAAATTATGTTAAGAAAAGGGTGAAGGAACAATGCCAAAAGTATTGAAAACATTTGTAAACAACTAAGTTCTTAATATACTGATGTTTTTATTACTCTCAGTGGCTGTTGCATATACAGAATAGTCTTGAAACAAGGATAGCAAAATCTGCAATGAGCTTCTGTACATCAGGAGATTATTACTAGTTTTCATAGTAAAATAATGATTGAAGAGCATAGCTGGCACAAACATCATGGCCATTAGGGAATAAATTCCTGTAAACATTTCCTGAGAGAAGTTTGAGAGAGCTCCAGAAACAACCACTTTTAAAACTAGTCACAGGGAATCATAGCCAGTATGGCTGATACTTAGCAGAATATTTGGTCACAGGAAAAATATTCGCACATTCATAATTGCCTTAAAATCCAGAGATTTTTATGTATAAAATTCATTGGAAGTTATTTGCAAGGTAATTATACTGCAGAACAATTAAATGCTGCTGCAGTAGTTTTTGCCTGGAGAGCTTTTCAATCTGGATGAGCATGTTGGTACAGGAGCAGCTTCACCTGCAATTCTTTTTATTCCCTGTGAAGCATTATCAAGAGACACGCAAAATAGTAAGAAGCCACCCGTTTCTTCTAAAAGGCATCAGAATAACCTTTTGACATACACTTTGGTTTTCGGAGGATGTTTTTCAGATATGCTGAAGTGCTAAACGCTCTGGTTTTCAGGAGCACTTAATAACCTGAGCCATTTTGGAAAGTCCAAGCCAGAGGGCTCAAGGGAAGTTTAATATGAAATAATAAAACTCACCCTCTTACTGTGTTCACTAGTTCTTACTGTGTTCACTAGTATGTAATGCACCAGCAAGAGAAAAAGTAGATGCGAAAAGAATCAGGGAGCTTTCTTCTTCCATGCCTGTAGGAGGAATTATTGTGTTCCTGCTGATGAGTGGTCCTCCAGGCACTGGATTCCCCCTCTTGAAGGTGTCATTAAAGTTATTCTAGTTCTGGTAGAGGGAGAAGAGTTGGTAATTTCTGTCGTTCAATTGCAAATGCATTGTGAGGAGACAGTTCAGGAAAGAGGGAATTATTTATCATAGTAAATACTGCTTGCATTGAATTACATATTGTCCATTTATATTCGCAGCTAATAGATATTTTCAAGTCTGTTTTCCTAAAGACAATTTGTGGAGAAAACTTCTTTTTATATTTTTAAATGAGTACTGTGAGGAATGAGAATTGATTTGATACTCACTTGAACCCGTGATCAAAATTTTTATTAAAGATGAATGGAGTGGTACTTTATTCTTAGTTACAGTTCTCAAAATGTCTTAACTGGTTTCTATATGGTTGCTCTGGAGAAAAAAAAACCTTTTTAACTTTATGGTTGTTTAATTCCAGATTCAGTAAAATATAGGAAACTGTATCTTTCTTTCCAAGTACCAACTTGCATGCATATATTTTAGGTTAAATTCTCTGAAAGCATATTTTTTCCTTTGTTGTAGTCTCACAAACCAGCATCAATTTGTGCTCTGCTGTTAAGGGAGAATCTTTGACTTCAGAATCCCTGATAGGTATGAATTTACTTCTTTCTGCTTTCTCAGGTATCAAGCAATAAATCTTTTTTGAGAATCAACCAACCCTGTACTGGACAAAAAAGCTGTTTTTTTAAAAAAGGGCCAATACTCTTCACATTCTCCAATTTGAGAAAGCAGATGGAAAAAAATTATATTAAAATTAATCTGTGTTCTTTGAGACAGGATATGCTACCCTTATTCTTGCTCTTCCTCGTGGTAAGATTTATGGAGTTGCAACTTACTTCCTCAACATTCTCACTGGATTTGAAATAGTTTTAACTACTGGTAGTTGGATTGCTGTTTTAAGTCTTATAAGTAATTAATTGCCTGTTAATGCTCTCCTCCATAGAGCTTTAATTTTTTGTCATAAAATTTATCATCCAGCAGTACCTTTTCTATTGGCATTTCATATTTTCTAGCTTGCTAATGTGTAGCTTTCAAGATCAATGCAGTATTAATATCACCTATTCTACATCTTCCTTGCTATACTTAATCATCTTTAGTGTAGAAGCATTGGAAACTACTAGAAAGATGATTCTTAGCAAGTGATATTAATATTGATGGTACATAATTAAGTCCCAAAATGTATAAAGGTGGCAGCAGAACTGGGTCTTTTTACCACAGTTATGAAAAGACAGGTTAAGTTTAACCATTAATACTTTCTATATTCAATAAAACTTTAAAAATTAAACATCCATCTTTCCCATCAGCAGTTTCTGGGTCTTACCAAAGAAGAGAGGTTAGAGAATCTCAGTGCTGCTCTCACACTGCAATTCACAGTTTATTAATAAAGCTTATTTCTCTTTTCAGTGTAATTATGGATGCTTCAGGCAGGTGAAAAGTATGGAATCTTTTCTGAGATGACAGTTTATTAAGAACAGAAAGTCAAGTTATTAACCTCTAGAGATCTAGTTTTAGTTGTACAGTAACTAGTAGTTTTGTAGGGGAAGAAACCAAAACTTAAAAACTTCAAGTGCTTTGGCCTTTTTATTATTTTATTTTTACTTCGTTGAGTTTTGTTTTTATTTCTTTGTTTAGAAGCCGCTTTCTCTCAAAGTTCTAAAGTGACACTGTTTCTTTTTCTGTTTGAAAACTCCAGACAAAAATGAAAACTTCAGCTTAGCTATCTGTGATTGGTTTAATATCTTGAAAATTCTATTTACAAGATTTTGTTCAATAAGCAAGCAGACATTTTTTTGGAAATCCTGCAGGAGGAATGGTAACAGTGCTGATATTTATGGACCTTGACTTTACTCAAGTTGCAAGCATTTTATCCAAGAATATGTCTGCTGTTTATATCTGTTACAGTGATAAATAGTATAAAAGGTATTTGAAATCACTATGGACTAGAAATTGAAAGCAGCAAGAAAACTGAGGGCAGGGGAGAGGGGGTATGTTGTATTTTTTTTGGGGATATTTAAAACAGTGCATTGGTTTTTCTTTCTTTTTGAAGAGACCTTTGAGCCTCTTATCAGTTGGAGAGGGTTATCTATTTTACAGAGTAGAAACTTACTCTTTGCAGTGGAAGTTTATATTTTTGAAGAATCGCTGAGTCAGTCACATGCATATAGGGTTCTCTACTTGGTAGCAGCTACTCTTCCTCCTGTCTTACTCACTAGACTGAAGGAATAATTTGTCATAAAATCAACAAGACTTTACCAAAAGTATCACTTAAGTACATGTTTCTGTATGCTGTCCTTAAAGATATTTGACCTATTTTGGTTTGAAGTTATTTTCCTTACCATTAGCTATTGTGATAATTTAAAGGAGAAATAAAATTTTATTGAGATTTAGTGGATTAGTACTGATTTTTTGATAATGTTTTTTCTGTTGCAGTCTTATTTGCTATGTCTGATGATTGCTGTATGCGTGCTGTTGACCTAATGCAAACATGAATTTCTTAAATCTCGTTCATTTTGGAGTGTTGATAAATTGGTAATTGAAGTTCATATTTTACTTCATAGCAATTTGTTTGTGTCTACAGCCTCTTGGTTGCTGACTCAGCCTCGGAAATTGAATGGGCGTTCCCTGCATCAGCGCTGTTCTACCCAGCTTGCCTGGCCCATGTGCCAGACTGACCCATGGCAATGACCTGCTCTGTTCTTGTGGACAAAGCAGTTTTGTTTTGACCACAGAAACTCTGATGTCCTGCTGATGAATATTTCTCCTTCTATGTCTGTTTTGTCAGCAGGAGAATACCTTACTATCTTTGTTTTCAGAAGGCTGGAATTTGCATTTGGGCTTTCAGACTTAGACCCTTATTTATTGCTTGAAAAATGATTTTTTAATATAATGCTTATAATCCACACTTGTATCCAGATATGGGTGACTGACAATGTTTCCTAATAATGTCAGATAATATCACAAGTCATTCAAATTTGAATGCAGGAATTTCTTTGTCCTTCATGTGTGCTGACTTGATGTCTTAGGCTCATCATGGAGTGAGTTATCACTAAAGATGGCTTTCAGCCTAAAAGAAAAGCACTTTTCTTGTGCTCTGTACTTATAGACTCACATGTAAGCTGTTCTACTGAAACCTGTTCTTGTAAAAGGCATTTTAATGTGCATGCATGCTATATATCTATACTTTATATTGTGATTGCTATTCCTGTAAGGACTAGGGAAAAAATACACTTTTGTGTTCATCACAACAGGATCAGAGCAGGGATTCTTTCTACATATTTGTGGTTGCAAATTATCAGATTCTGAAGGATCGCTAAAGGAACTGTATTTCAATTTATAGGCTCACAATTACTTTTTGTAGACAAGGACTCTGTGAAGATTACTAGGATAGTAGGATTATTTAGAGTGAGAGCAAATATTTGGTGAATGAGTCCTTTTGAAGTTCAGGAGCAACACACAATAAGATGATGGAAACTTTAAAATAGAATTTAGTTCTTGGAAGAAAACTCCAAGTTAGCAGACTTTTAAGATGTAAAGTACATTCTTGAAATCTAGTGTGTGTTCCTAAACTCATGGATTCTTATGAACCATTGAAGAACCATTTTCCAGCAGGGTGAGATGGAGACTTTGTTGCTATGGCAGTTCAGTGTTCCACAAAGACATCTGGTGTTGTAGTAAGATGTCACTTTGGTGCGCCTCTGTGTCATCAGGTCTGAAGTGGGAATAATGCTATGACAGAGGCATGAATGGTCTGCCCTTTTGCCTTCTTGTTCATTCAAATTGAAGAAGAAAGCAGGTGCTGAAAGATAATAATTGCTTGTCTCTGGATGGTAATGAGGAGGATTTGTCTGCTTCGATACGTAACCTGGCCAGGACAAGAGACTGTGCCAGGCACAGAAAAGGGCTTGTGCAATACAGCCGAAAACATGGCTACTGTGGCTAATTCTGGAGTTTCTGGCCTTGACAGTATCCTTTATTTCAGTTATTTTAATTTATTTATATATGCTTTTGTTAGCAGCTCAGGCCATGTGAGTTATGGCAGGATGCCTAGATTTCAGTCCTTTAATGTGGCTAGTTATGTGTCCCCTACAGGCAAATATTCTGAGCGCTGGTCTCTCCCCAGGATATCCATTTACTCCTTTAGTGCATCCTGACTACTTAAATGGCTATGTAAAAGACCATTATTAATGACAGATAAAAATATTTTGAAAGGAAGTTGTCCACAAATATCATACTATGTAGCTTAAGCTTCAGACTTTTTTGTCTAGGTAACCATATGTCCTTGAAATGTTGAAAATTTGGTGTCGTGGTGTCTGAAGCAAGATGAATTTTGTTTACCATCCTCAAATACTAGAGGCCTATAGATAGGTAAGTAATGCAGGCTGTTCCTTGCTGTATGAAAAGCTACACATGCTTTGTACCAGAAGGAAATCAGCAGTTCTGGAGAATGATGCTTTTTATTGAGGCATAAGCACCTCCATCTTTCCTTCCTCTGTTCCTCTTGAGTCAGAGGAAAGCTGTACAGTTGCTTGCCATTACAAGTTGAAGGATGAGGGAGAAGGGAGAGAGAAAGAAGTAGCATGATCTAGGAATTTCTTAGCAATATTTTATCAAATTGCATTAAAATTGCTGGGTGTCCCCTTGTTTGTCATCACTGAACAAATATAAAAACAGGCTGCAGTAAGGCAGGATAGTTCTTCTCCTAACACTTAATTGAGAAAAGCCTTTGAACCTGACTATAGTGTGTGTGGTGATGGTGTTACAGGTCACTGCAAGGTTAGAATTATTTGAGTTACAGCAACAACAGAGCTTAGCACTAGGGTTCAGTAGGTGCTGTGTTGAGACCGAGTTTCTTTCAGAGGAACCCAGTTGTGGACTCATTTCACTTCTTTTGTTTTGCAAAATCAAAACAGTGTCCAAAAGAAACTAATTATATATAGTTTTCAGCTATAGACAATTTTAAAAATTTAAAGACTTCAATTGTGTGTATTATCTGGAACAGAAAGGCTGGACTGTAGGAGTCCTTAAGAGTTAGGAAATAATTTTCCCACTGACAAACTATTGGCTGACAATCTACCCCATGGAACCATTATTCTTTTTTTCTCTCCACTATTTGGACAACTCTTGGATAAAACACTGAGTTAAATATGTCCATCCATATGGTCTCTGTGTGAGACACAGGTTTTCCTTACCTTTGTTGTAGGCTAAGGCAGTTTTTCTTTGATCCCCTCCATGAGATATTAACCTCTTGTACTGCTATTATTAGGTACCCACATTGCCAGCTTTGCAGATTTGGTTTCTCGCTCACTGTGTGAGTCTCTAAGAGACACGTTAGCAGGCTGTAACTTAATTTTCTCGGAATCTTATTGGGATCTAATTTCATGTACTGCTATTTGTTGTTATGGCAACAGTATAATGAGTCGAGCTGTATAAGGGTGGAAATATCACACACAGTTTCTGTTCAGGGTAAAAATGACAAAATGGCATTTCTATAAATGGTGTTCCAGAATAAACTGCTTCAGTGGGACTCATGACGTTTTCCTTCCAGCTAGTTCTTCATCATTCTACAGTTTTTAAAGTAAGTGGCAGAGGAAGAAATTTAAAAATAAAAATCCTGGAAGAACTTTTTATAAAAATAGCAGAATGGTTACTCTTCTCATTTAAAGTGTAAGAAATAAATAAAAAAAGGCCAAGATACTGGCCTTTTTAATACTGTTATGATATTAAAGATTATGAATCCAATGTATACTTCTTTGCGAGATAATTTTAACTGCCAACTATTTTAACTGAAAGAACTATGCTTTTACAATGTCACATAATTGTCTCATAAAAATAAAATTGTGTCCCAGTAAATTTGATATAATGGATGCAGTTATGCTTGTGGGCTTGCTTATCTTCTGGGAGTCTATATGGAATTCTGATAAACATGCTATAGTTGTCCTTATGTGGGTAAGGCCTCTGTGTCTGTGGATATAGATGCAGTACTTGCATTTATATTTTTCTTTTATTATAAGACCTAATATATAGAATAAGTCACATTATTTTCTTTCTGGAAAGTGGAAAGATAAACACTCTGGGAGTTCTGTGTCCATGTCATCTAATGCTTAAATGCTTAAATGTCATTGGCTTTTATTCCTTTCTCAATATAGAGGTAAAGAAATGCTTGAGTGTTTTGAGATCACCTTTCACTTGATGTGGCACTAAATTTGCACCACTTGTTATTCAGGCTTATTCCATAAATTAGGGAGCATTTTTGAGAAACATGGACCTCATTTATCAGAATGATGCAAAGAGAAAACTAGAAAGTCAAAAAGATAATATTTGCACTAAAGAAGTTTGAAAGCAGAGAAATATTATCACTTCTTGAGCAGAAAAAATCTATTTATGCATTAACATCTTTAAATAACACTTGTAAAGGTGTTGGATCAAAGAATTGCTTTGGTGCTTAATTGAAGGATGAGGGATGCAGAATAGAACTTTTCATCCCAAGGGCTGGGGTTAACCAGTAGGTCTGCAACTGTGACTGCAACTGAACTTTCGGAGAAGATCCGACAAATGTTTTTGTAGTCTTCAAGATATTTGCTTTGCCATCATCTGCCATTTTCAGTCTGTGTAAATAGAAGTTACTATTCCTAGTAATAATATTAGTTAAACCAAGGCAACACTATTTCTCTTCATAGTTTTCTCTCAAACTCTACTTAAAACTTGTATTTCAGGAGAGGTGTTAGTAAGTGTGGCAAACTGCAAAAAAAATTGGAATTTCTGGTTAGTAGGAAGCTGAAAGAGTGTATCAGCTGTGTCCCCTTAGTATGTTCTGGGTAAGGTTTGCAGCTGGTTTTGTCTGGTACAGCATCAAGGAGCACACAGGTATCTCTGCAGGGGCCATTGCTGCCAATGAGGTTCATATGAAGTGTGGTCAGTGGTTGTTTCCTTAGAGTTTGGATTGTAGTCTCTGCAGCTTTTATCACTTGCAATAGAAACAGACAAAAAGACCAGGTTAAAATATGTTCTGCTATGGAGAGAAACACTTTAAATTCTTTATTCTTTCTAGGGTTAGACTAGAAACTTTTATGTGTGTTTATGATGATTTTAGGTAGGTTATCTAAGTAGTTCTGGGGAAATAAGTGTTAATAAACACAGTTTTGTCTATAACGCTGCCTTTAGCCTCCTCTGTTATCTGCTTATTAATGTACAAATACAGAAAGCAGTTTATCACATAGTCATAAACTAGGTTTTGCAAAAGGCTATTCAAGCTTAATGAAATCAGGCCCTGGCAGTCTGGCTTAGTCCCAGAGTCTAAGGCAAAAACACCATGATGGGAAAGGTTGCAAGTTCAGATCAGTTTTCATATCTACCTGAAAATGTTAAAAGTACACCATCATCCATTATAAAATGCTTTTCTAGCAGCAGAGGTCCTGGTGCTGATAAAAAGCAGACCATTATCTTGCAGGAAATGGAGATAGTTTCAGCTAGATGGACTAAGTATCTGTCCTAGCCCAGTGACAGGATCACACTCTATGTTTCTAGCTGGAATGAAGAAAAGGGAGTATTTTTCTAAAATGAAGGGAAAACCCAATGCAAATAGTTGTGATCGTTTGCTACTAGTAGCAAAATTTCCTCCTCTGTTATTGCAAAGATCATGCATAGTTAAACAGTTTATCTGTTTAATTACACATCTTTTCTCAGTGTGTGGTCTAAAGCTGTTTTTTCCTAGATTTGCTCAAGTAGATGGTCAGAACATAAATAACTAGAATAAGGCCCAAATGTATGCGGAGGTACCCACCTCTGAAAGCTCCCTGCCCTTGGAAGAAAAAAAAAAAAAGGAAAAAGAAATTTAAAACTTGAAACACGGTTGTTACATTTTGCTCTTTGTTTTATTTGCCTTCCTTCTTTCTATGAAGAAAGATGTCTTTATTGCATTTTAGGCTGGCTGGGGTTGTTCAACTGTTCAATAGTTTAAATACCTTCCCTTAAAATCACTCTTAGGCGTTGTTTGGAACATACTGGCTGCTGAACACTCCCATTTTATCCAGAGCTACCTTTAGCCAGTCCAGTCTGCATTTCAAATTCTTCTGGTACAAACAACACTCTGATTCTTCTTTTTTATTAATTTGAACTTTTACATGTAAATGTTCTGCTGAAAAATAATAAAAAATGTTCAAGTAGTATCACCCTGTGGGTGATCTTATTTTGTTTATTCTTCTTACAATCATGGTTCTTAAAATGGCATTAATTGGCAGCATAATGATAAAACATAGAGGAATAACTGTGCTAGTCATGCCATACTTATAGATGATAGAGAAAACTTTCTACCCTGAAAGATAATCAGTGTCAAGAACATCCTGTTATTATGTGTGCATCTTGATGGTCATTACATGGGAAAATTTTTGCATTCCATATACTAAGTATAGTAATTTTGCAATGATAATGAAATTAACAGTTTAGGCTTATGCAGTTCAGTTTGGGTTTTTTTGCATATGAAGAGCAATATTCCTTCATATTGATCTAGCAGACTTGGGACAGGGGAGGAAAGACAAAGAGGAAAAAAATAAGATGCATATCTGACCTCGTGGTGCTGTGCATGTGAGCTAGTAAATACGTCTGTGTGTGTGTATATATTTATATATATACACATATACATACATACATACACACACCCCTATACCACCCTTGTTGCTTGTGATGCATTAAAATGTTAGCCATAGATCTATATCCAAATTTATCACATGTGTGCACTAAATAAACTGCTTGAGTAAATATTTAACCCTGGAAGTTCTCTTGTATTTGTCCTTTTGGAAAAAGCAAAACTTTTTGTCTTCTGGGAGGTCTGAGTAATTTAACAGCATTCTGTATTTGATGTAATAATGAAATTTTCATGTTTCTGCTTTTGCCATACTCAGTGCCTTTCATTTTGTTTTATGAAAGGTATTTTGTGACATCTTTCACAATACCTGTAGACTGCCCTTTTTAATACATTCAAAAGCTGGTGAAAATAAATTACTCTTTATGTCAAATTGAGTATCCAAGAGAATATATACCTAAAGGTTCCTTAATAAAGTATAAGCACAGGTCTATATTTCACATGGAGATCCAGCATCTCTTTTGCAACACTGTGGTCTCTGAGTCACAGCATCTAGAGAGTGATAGTAGGGGTTGTAAAAATCACAAGAGGAGATGGCAATGTATCAATATACATGTCTTGTCAGAAAAAGTAAGTCATCCTGCATCACAGTGTGTGTCATCTTTGAGTGAAATGTAGGTATGGCTGATATTCTCAAATGCACTTCACTTGTCTGATCCTCTGGGTTTGAAAGAAGGGGAAGGAAGCGATGGATACTGTACAGGACAACCCTGTGCAGAGCAGAGCAGACCAGCCTGTTCCCTGCAGGCACCAAATAAAGATTTGAGGGGATCTGGGGAGCAGCAACCTCAGCGGCTCAACCCACCAGCATCCTTTGACGTGGGGCATTGCAGACAGGGGGGAAGACAAGCCAGGTTTTTCAGTTTCCTGTCTCTGCCGGCTCCTATCTGCCAGAGAAATCACAAGTAAAGGGCTCGGCAATTTCCTTTCCCACCCAAGGAAGCGTGAGAGCAAGCAGAGGATCTCCCCTGCCCCTCCTCTGCAGTCATACTGAGCTGTGGATCTCCCTTTTCTCACCAACAAGGCAGTGTACAATTGAGTGGTAAGAAAAAGCTTGGAGTCATCTGTGAGAGGGATGAGTTTTCAAAGAGTGGGATGTGAGGAAATTTTAGAAAGGTGATTCCTTGGGAGAAGTTCCCGTTACATTTTTGTCTTGGTGTCTCATGTTTTGTTTAAAAAATAGCACTCCATGGAGGATTACAGCTGAGAGAGTGAACAGTTATTTACAAATTAATAATGAAAGCTAAACTGAGGATGGTTTGACAATATTTTAAAATTAATGGCCTACCATAGAGCATTTCTCTTCTTTTCTTTTTTT